>JAMAGB010000036.1:4685-246989 GCA_023625975.1 Talaromyces sp. PYS2103
GGCTAGCTTGTTCGCCAGCTGGATAGCCAGCTTGTTCGCCAGCTTGTTCGCTAGCTGGATAGCTAGCTTGTTCGCTAGCTTGTTTGCTAGCTGGATAGCCAGCTTGTTGGCCAGCTTGTTCGCTAGCTTGTTCGCCAGCTGGATCGCTAGCTTGTTGGCTAGCTGGATAGCCAGCTGGATAGCTAGCTAGATAGCTAGCTTGTTTGTTAGCTTGTTCGCCAGCTTGTTGGCCAGCTGGATAGCCAGCTTGTTGGCTAGCTTGTTTGCCAGCTTGTTAGCTAGCTGGATAGTCAGCTTGTTGGCTAGCTGGATAGCCAGCTTAATAGCCAGCTGGTTCGCTAGCTAGATAGCTAGTTAGATAGCTAGCTTATTAACCAGCTAGATAGCCAGCTTGTTAACTAGCTAGATAGTTAGCTTGTTCACTAGCTGGATAGCTAGCTTGTTTGCTAGCTAGCTCTTGATATTATTGACTATCTAGCTCCTGAGGTTATTCGCGGCTTGCTTAATTAGATATATATATTAATAAACTATCTCTTTATAATATATATATATCTATACTTATTATTCTAATTCTTTGTCCTATCTAATGATAGTAGTAATATAGGGGTATTTAGATTATTACTAATTAGATATTTTATTTATATCTTAATATAAAAAGTAAGGAATCTATATATAATAAGAATGAATATATATATAGAAATCTAGCTACACCAGCTTAGAACTTCTATATAGATAGATAAGCTGGGTGGTAATAGAATATATATAATAACTAAATATAGTATAGCTACCACAGACTAGCTATAGGTCTTATATATAAGATATCTTATAAATTTATTCTATTATTAATATCTAGCTAGCTATCTAGCTAGCTAATAAGCTGGCTATCCAGCTAGCGAACAAGCTGGTTATCCAGCTAGCAAACAAGCTAGCTATTAAGCTGGCTATCTAGCTAGTGAACCAGCTAGCCAACAAGCTGGTGAATAAGCTAGCTATCCAGCTGGTGAACAAGCTGGCTAACAAGCTGGCTATCCAGCTAGTGAACAAGCTGGCTATTAAGCTGGCTATCTAGCTAGCGAACCAGCTGGCTATCAAGCTGGCTATCCAGCTGGCCAACAAGCTGGCTATCCAGCTGGCCAACAAGCTGGCTATCCAGCTGGCCAACAAGCTGGCGAACAAGCTGGCCAACAAGCTGGCTATCCAGCTGGCCAACAAGCTGGCTATCCAGCTGGCCAACAAGCTGGCGAACAAGCTGGCCAACAAGCTGGCTATCCAGCTGGCCAACAAGCTGGCGAACAAGCTGGCTATCTAGCTGGCTATCCAGCTGGCCAACAAGCTGGCTATCCAGCTGGCGAACAAGCTGGCGAACCAGCTGGCCAACAAGCTGGCTATCTAGCTGGCTATCAAGCTGGCTATCTAGCTAGCGAACCAGCTGGCCAACAAGCTGGCTATCTAGCTGGCCAACAAGCTGGCTATCCAGCTGGCGAACAAGCTGGCGAACAAGCTGGCCAATAAGCTGGCTATCCAGCTGGCGAACAAGCTGGCTATCTAGCTGGCGAACAAGCTGGCTATCTAGCTGGTTGATAAGCTGGTGAATAAGCTGGCTATCTAGCTGGTTGATAAGCTGGCTCCTGAGCTGGATATCTAGAGCTGGGGCTTGGAATTGATATTCACAAACTAGGTGAGATGTATTGGTATAGATTTTGAGATTTATAATATTTTTATTTTACCAAAATCCACATTGGGTATAGCTTATTATTGATTTAGCGAATTATAATACTGCGTATATATAAGATTTATCCGTGGCATTTTCGGTTACTAGTGGAAAACGACTTTTGAGCCTAATCAACGTATGACGTGCCGTACCTGCACCCCCACAGCGGCTGCTCCCGCATGCAATGCCCGTGCCTTCAATATGTCGTTAGATAGGAACAACCTGCGTAGACCTACATGGCAGCGATAGCCGGGTATCGTTGAATGAAAATAACCAACCAATCAAACAAACAAACAATCAATCAATCAATAGGTCAGTCTCAGGTGACCAGCTTACGTAAGCTGCCACGTCATGAACCTAACGGAAGTTGGTCAGGGGAGAGGTTGATCCTAGGTAAATAAGACCTGAAGGCCCCATCCTTAAAGTATCGTATCGTTCAGAAGAGACAGATAAGGTGCCACGAGTCTCGTAAGAGCCTTCAACACCGAAAATTACAATAGACAGAAAGCAGCCCCCACTAAGATGGTCCAACTCGATTCCGCTCCAGCGCTTGTAGTGGTCGACATGCAAAACGGCTTCTGCCACGAACAAGGTAGCTTCGCAAAGATGGGCGCGCAAAGCGAACCAACAGCGATTGTTCCGCATATCAACGAGCTGCGCTCCGCGTTCCGCGCCGCTAATATCCCGGTCTTCTTCTTGAGGACAGGATACAACGCCGACTACTCTGACAGACGCGGCCGCGACGCTCGGGATCGGGTTGAACAATTGCAAGGTCTTATACGAGGGTCTTGGGACGCTGATATCCTAGATGAGCTCACGCCCCAGCCCGGCGAAAAAGTTGTCGACAAAACGAGAAGTTCTGGTTTCTTTCGTACGTCGCTGGAAGATACCTTAAAGGAGCACGGAGTCAACCATTTGATTATGACAGGAGTGGGGACGGATGTATGTGTCGAGTCGACGGCAAGAGATGCCTATCAATTGGACTTCGCCGTTACTACCGTAAGTGATGCAACTGGGACATGCAATAGGCCAGACCATTTAGCCGCTCTACACGCCCTACGATATTTTGGCGGCACGGCGTCGACGGCAGAAGTGATTGAAGCTTTGCAAAAGTTACAAGACTTGCACAATCAAAGAATGTCATAGACGTTGGGAAGGACTATCTGTGTTTCAATGTCAAATCGAGCTGTCAATTCCGCCCAGTCTGTTCTTCCCAAATGGATAAGACTCTCAGTAGCGCCTCGCATGAAAATGTCGCACGCAGCTTGCAGGGTGCATCTAGGGAAAAGTTTGTGAGCAATAAACGCCAAGTGCATTGAGAATCGTCTAGTCGTTGACCACTCTAGCATGATTCCATGACGATACTAAGCAATGTTCAATAACTGTCGTTAGCCGGCGCAGAGAGGGCGGATGTGAAAGGAGACTGAAATTCATTGTATAGAGGCTTGATACTTATTTAGCTTTGTGTTTCTTGCTGTGTGTAGTATTCAGTATGTAGGCAAAACATACTGTCTGTCTTGTGTAGCATGCTAGTACTCCTCCGACGAGTAAGTAAATATGAATATGCTCAATATTCCTATTCATATTATTCAGAATCGCGGACATCTTGACATCTGGGGTTACCAAGTCGATGTGTTCGGAAAAATGCTCCTGAACGCGATCTAACATTTGCTATTAGCATTGCAATAGTTGCATTCCGTATCCTCCTCACATTCGTCGCAACCAATGCGAATGCGTCCCTTGCTATAACTTTTGAGAGTGCCTGGACAATTTCCGTACATAGAGACAGTAGGATAGAGGCTCAGTCTGCTATTTGTTGCTTGGTTTGCCAATCGTTGCCAGATTTGTTTAATAGCATAACATATATCGCAATTACTATACCCTTTGCTCCTTGCGCTGTTACTATTCTATATTAAGTATTTAAACACGATAGCCTAATACTATATCTTCTTGCCCTTTACTTGTTGCCTTTTGTATACGCAATATACGTATTTACCTTTTCTTGGTAAGGTGAGTCCTGTGGGCAATGTAGCCATTCATCTATGTCACTTGACTTAGCTTTAGCTGCTCCTAAGTCTTTGAAACATGCCGTGTTCTCTTTAGCGATCTGTTCAACTCGACCCCAGTCGCGGCACACTCTAACATGCGAAAGAAGGAGTCGTCAGTGCAACTTCAATAAGTAGTCAGGGACAAGACTTCTGCGAACTTACTGCTGACAAGTTAGCACATATCTCCCTCATATGAATAGAACTGTAAAGCGCTACTGACCCGCATCTGTCCGGCTTCTGCTACAGCAGTGTTATTAAACAACAGGTTGTCGGCGACGGATCGAGGCGTCATGTCGGCTGTGCAAAGACTGTCCTCCCAGAGGACTACGAGGGAGTGAAGTGCATGACCACTAAGCGGTTCATCGCCGGAAAGCTTGAGTAGAGTCTGATAGATATTTTGCTATAGAGCATTAGCTGCCAGTGATATTGATTAGCTGCTTCCGAATCGCTTACCACACTATGCAAGCTATGATAACCAGAGAGAGCGTATATGTGCTTCGTCGAGTCCCATGGGAACCGTCGCGAAGGCAATAGTCCTGTAGGCGGAAGCGCTACTATCGAACTGTCTTTATTGTATCCACCGATTTCTTCCTCCACGGTCTGGAGAATAGCAGCGGCGTCATAAAGTCTCTCGGGAAAAACTGGTTTGTCGATGGTCTTGATCGATTCACGATATATCGCTTGGTGACCATCGACATGTAGAGGACCTTCCATCGTCAGCTTGACGTATACTGAAACCTCTATCTATCAAGCCTACGAACCTATGACTTGATTGATCCAAGGGCTGTTCAAGCCGATCAAGAGCGCTTCAAAGACGTTTACCAGGCTGAAGAAAAGAATAAGGCAAATGAGCATATTTGACCGGCATGGCTTTCGTGGCCACGGATCTCGAGATTTTCTGTCCGGACCGTAGTGCTGACTGCGTTGGAACAACATGGCTTTGCTCATCTGCATTCTTGGGAAAGGACTCTGCTTAAGAAAGTTGATCAAGGCTTGCAAGAGCTGGGCCTCCAGGAGCCGACTTATCTAGCTGCATCCAGTGCAGCACCGCGACTCCCACGGTCTCAGCGATGTACGAACCCCGCTCGGTGGCTTTGTAGCTTCGTAGCGGCATTTTCTAGCTCTGGATTAGCATGAGGCGAGCGCAACGTGCAGGTAAGCTTAGCCAAAGTATTCCTACCGGCCTTACTTCAAGCGCATTTGGGCGTGATCTGCGCTGTGATCGACGACCATTAGCAATCTAAGCACAGAACGGGTTGATAGACCTGGCCCGCGTAAGCGGGGACTGCAGCGCTGTGCAGTGGCCTGATTACAGTAGGATTTTCAGTCGCGGCGACTGTGAAGTGGTAGATTACCTGCACCATTCTGACCTTGCAGCATCGCCGCAAGAGAAGCAAGCTCTCAGTGTCTTAATATTCGTACTATTCTCTACGTCTTGTGTTGACATCCAATTCACTGCTAGCGATATGGAACTTCTAAGAACGAGGCCATCGTTGGAAACGAGCGAAGGCGACTGCCACTACGACACACGCTTGCTTTCTCCCAGCAGTGCGGAGGAAGGTTTGTATGAAGGCCAAAAGGCGTCTTCGGCTCCTCGACAGCACAATGTGTTCGCGCTATGGACGATCCTTCTCTTGTGTCTAGCCTTAAGTATTTCACAGGGATTTTGGCTCGTAGGTGGTGCTATACGTTTCAACTCAGGCAAAGGTCCTCAGCGTGAGATTTTCTAGTCGAAGGAGTCTAATACAGAGTTAAAACGGTAGATCCTCATGCTTCTACTAGGGCATCTGCCTCATCCATCTGGCACGAGTCTTTTGACATCGCTATTCGCTCGGTATACCCAAGAGAGCAGTATGAATTTACAGGCCTGGGCTCGCAAGTAACCGACGACATGTTCAGGTCCTTTGATCCTGATAAGGGAGTCGTTGCGCTCCCCAAGGGTCAACCAAACGTATTGCCTTCGAAAGAGTTCCCATGGGACGAGACAAAGGAGGTTTATGTTCTAGCCGGCTACCACAGCCTACACAGCTTAGTGCGGATGGTCGATACCTATTGTCGTTGATGAATGCTAATGACAAGTTCAGAAAGTGCTGTGGAGCGAGCTGCACAAGCTAAGCGGTGACAAACCGCTGTCCGCTCAGGTCCTACATTCTCTGAATGTACTATGGCAGGACACTCTGTGCGCAGCACGCACAGACCCGATGACTATCGGGGAGATCGTGACGGACCGGGTTCTCGTGGACAAGTTCAATCAGACACGGCAGTGTCGGGACTGGAGGGATCTTGAGCAATTCCATGACGAGAACCCGGCGTGTTTCCAATCAGTCGGAGAGGAAAGGAAGGAGGAGGACGCGTGGGCAGAGTGGCAATTCTGTCCAGAGGGCTCGCCCTATCAAGCAGTCCTGGATCGTTACCTTGCCGGCAAGCAGCAGCCGCAGTAGGATGCACTGTAGCTCAAGTGACACGACAGCATACTCTCTCCCCCTTGCGGTTGCTGTCTTCGCTTGAGTTGGAAATCGGAACACATAGACATACTATTCTATTGCCTCACCGGTATTTTTCCAGCAGTATATAACCCAGACTGTGCAAAATGAAGGCGGTGATTGTGCGTAGAAACTTCTACCGTACCTTGACCACAACAGGCAGAACTTACAAAACACGCACCTGTGCTAAAACCTTCTTAAGATGATGGGAACTGAATTGCGCAAACTCCCCACAAGTCTGGCTATGCTACACCCAGCGGATACCTGCAGGCCTCCTTATACGCAATCATGCTACTCCTCAATGCTGCGCAACCGCTAATAGCCAGAACCCATGCTGTTGGTACAGCACTCCCAGCTACATTAGCAACGGCGTATACCAACATACCCAGCAAGCTGACAAGAATCTGTGGCCCTGAAATAGCCGTATTGTAGAGGCCCAGAGTTGCTCCAGCCCTTTCCGTGCCATCTGAGTCTAGGTCAATTTGGGACGAATGCCTGCCATCGACTTCGCTACTCATGATCGCAAATGGTACCCACTGGCCTATAGACCATGTAACGCCTAATAACGCTATAATTGCAATGCCTTGCAGCGACGTGGTAGCCAAGACCGCGGAGAACATCATAACAGCTGTACAGGCTTCTGAGAAGGCCCATAAGCGAAACTTGGTTGTATTTTCACCAGTACCATCTGTATGTTGGCGGTCTGGCTTGTTTCGGCTGTGAAATACCACGAGAGCTGGTATGATTGCGCTGCTAAGTAGTGATATCACGCTGGACGCAAGGCTCGCCAGTGAGCCCAGCTGTAGCGAAGCGTGTGCTTTTTCAGTCGACGAGGCCCGCATGCCGATTGAAAATTGCTGATCTTCGTGTAAAGCTGTTCGAGCAGGTAGTCAACTACTCATCCCAGTTCGACTGTTCTCAGGATGATACTTACAAAGCTCGGATATGAAGGTGGTCGTGTAGAATAGAAATGGGAACCACACCATCCAGGCCCAAGCCTGAATACTGTAGACAACCTTTGATGAGCGCGAGAGCTTTTCGGATGTGATGCGAAGATGGCCTAGAAGTTTGGCGCAAGAGCTCTGACACTCGACGTATCGACCAGGGCCATGCGTCCATTCTTTCGCGTAGACTAGGGCAACACCGACCGTGGCGATCAGTGAGCAGGCTGCAATAAGGGCAAGACCCAAAAATGATGATCGGAATGCGGTGGAGCGAGACAGGTGAAGATCCAATGAGCCGAAAAAGAAAGTGATTATAGCCCCAGCACCGGTTAGGAACGTAACCCACGCGCCCACTATGCCGTGTTGATGCGACGGAGTTTGATCAACAACTAGACAGCGCAAACCTATCTGGAGTGGTTGTACCGCACACCCGAGACCAACCACTAGAAGTATTATAGCTGCCTGGACAATGGGGTGAACGACTGTATCTTTGATAGCACCCACTTTGATCTGTTCGCGGTCCGAACCAGTCCACGATAGCGAGAATATGAGAGCCCCTAGTAGGGTCAGTACAGCAAGGATGCCAGTGAGTATCATAGGCGTTCGCCTACCCCAAGGGTGGTGGGACAGGTCCATGACGGCTCCCAAGAGAGGTGATAGTATCGCCCCAGCTAGAGGCTGCGTGAGAAGGGTGCCGGCGATCGCATAATTAGGCAATCCGTTTTCTCGAAGGAACGGCTGAGATGCTCTTAGTTCATACGATTAGATGTACAATAACCCGAGACGTACTGCAAGCTGAGACGCAATTGTAGACCAGAAAATCTGCAGGCCGAGCGCAGGGCAAGTCACCATTAGCAGTTGGACAAGGCCAAGATGGTTTCGGCCAGTTGCAGGCGGAGCCATTGTTTACTGATGTCACAATCCAGCAAGAATAATAGTCCGCTAAGGCAATGGATTGAAGAAAGCTGAAGCCAGAATGATCGTTGGAGATTGAGTGTTAGCTGTGAATGAATGAAAGTGATATCGCGGTATTTAACATATTTCATAGGCGTCCGGGTAAATCCAATGGTAGGCATTTGTCACAAGCCTGGTAATTTTAGGAAGCTAACCAGTGTATCTGAGAGTCACAGTATTCGCAGTTGCCCGTAGACTTTCCTGAATTGACAAAAGCAAACAGATCTCAGTGTGGACAACAAAATATAGGCTTCGTCCGTCGATTAGTCCGAAAATTGGAGACATACCCCGTTTCTACCGAGAGATTATTCCAGGTGTCGATGAAAATAGTCAACTTGAGGCCTTCACGACCAATTGTCCACCAACATATGTATCTATTGAACAATCGTGTCCAAAGAATAGTCGCCCGTCTTCAGCAACACGCAACTTTAGAGGGTTCTTCGATCCAAAATACCTTGTTGATAACTTGAGCGCTAGTTACGTCGTCATCGTCAGCCGTCAGCTGAGGCTGTTTGGATTAGTGCGGGTTTATTCATCTCATATTACATATCATTCAATAGTAAACTATGAAACAATGCTCTTCATCTTGTCAACATGTTCTCTTAGACTGCATTCTATATACCGCATTTTCCTGAAACTACCGTCAATATACCGAGCTCTTACCTGTTCACTACCACTACAACCACTTGTCTCAGTAAGAGGAACTATTGCCCATGAAAGAATGATTCAGCTGGTTGCTAATGCTTAAATTCAATGTTAATTTCATTAATACATTGACTTGGACTTTGGGACCTTGAGAGGCCTTCCATTCATTCTGCTATGTGTAGGTATATAGATATGAATAGACCTCGGGACTTGTATCTAGGTATAAAAACAGCTTTACAAAGAAATATTGGAATGGTGCAACTATGGTTTTTCCAATTAGCTGCCATCTAGACACGCCACTAGACCCTTAACGGCCTCCACCAGACGGTCCCTTGTGGAACAAGATGCAAATACAAACCGATCGGGGCGAAGGATGGTGTATCTGTGTCCTCTCAACTCTTTCCTCAAGCGATAAGGATCGTAGTAACTAGGTTCCGGGCGTCCCTTGCACAGCTCCGATTTAGCGAATTCCTCTCCAGTGGCAATGCTATAAGTCCGGGATAAGGGCTTATTTTGCGCAGACTCGCTCAGTATTTGTGGGTCATATTCGATTATGCATGTAATATCGGCTTCATGGATATGGCCCTGAGATACTGTCTCTATACCAGAGACATCGTCACCAACTACTTCCATTTCTGCCGAGTCTGTCAGATAGACAAGAAGCTGGAACAATCCTTTCTTCTGACCGAATATCACATCGTCGGTGAAATACACCTTGTTGTCCAGTGACATGGATTTGCAATACACCTGAGGGACACACAAACCCCCATTCATGGACGGTATAAACGGCAATCCATCAGAGTATTGATATCGAATGAGGCCCTCCCGGCGTTGACCCTGGCGCAGCTGATGGCGCCATGAGGGGATCAGTTGTATAAACCACAGTGACCAGTTGCGAATGAAGATCTTGATTGGGTTACTTTCAGTGACGAATTCACCATTTTGGATGGTGACTGATAGTGACTTCTCGAGTTGCTGTTTACGTTCGAGGTACCAGGCAGTGAGAAATTTGTCATGTGGCAGTTGTAAGCCTTGTGCGGATGCTTTACACAGGACGGCTAAACGCCAGGCGAGGGCAGAAGCATCCCGGAATCCAGAAGCAATTCCTTGTCCGCCAACTGCAATTACAAATGTTAGTAGATGCCCTTATTGAATGGAGGGGCTTACCCACATGGTGGGAATACGTGAGCAGCGTCACCGCAGAGAATAACCCGCCCTTCAGACCATTTATTGCAGCTTCTAGCAGAGAACATAAAGGGCCTTGACCGCAGAACGTTGATGCAATCCTCTGGATACTGTACATCGTTCACAAGACTAACGGCAGGTCTTGTAAGCAATTTTCCAAAATCATACTACTGGAGGGAACCAACCAGTATACATACCCATAGTGGCTACCAGGATGTGTAATATAAGGAAACACAATCTTCTTCATCATCTCCGGTTTGGCCATTTCCACTGCATCCTCATCTTTGAGCACCACAAATTCAAATCTCCACAAACGGTCGGCAGTAGGTCCGAAACGTCCACAAACAGCAGGTCGGTTTGGATTACACAGAAATCGGAAGTTGATGGGAAAGAAAATATCGTATACTTCTTCCGGTGTGTATCCTAGTGACCATAGAGGGAAGTCTGGATGGGATTCTGTGCTGGGTAGTGAGATATGCCAATTTAGAGCAACCCAGGTCTCTTCATAGAAGGAGCTGTCAAACAGACACAATTAGCAGCGAATGCCTCCCCGAAGATGTTATAAAGGGCATACTTATGTGCCCGCTCCATTCGGACCCCCTTGGGCTCAAGGTATTTCTTGCGAGTGTAGCCCGTTTTGCCATCGGCCCCAACCAAAAACCTTGATCGTATTCGGTAAGTTGTGCCATCTGCATTAGTATACTCGCAAAATGTCCACTCGTCGGATTCGGAAATATGAGTCACAGTACAGCCAGAGCGAAGGTCACTAAATCCGTTCGCTGCCATCTTGTCTCGCAAGTGTCTTTCCAACACCGGTTGTTTGTGACAAATGAATCCAACGTGACCTGTACCACCCTCTGTCTGCTCACTCAAGAGTTATACGCAGTCCATGCAATTATGATCTGGGATTGTCTTACGGTACTATAGTCCATCTCTAGAAACGGCTTCCTGCGCAGATCTGGCTTTGTGCCATCGATAAACTTGAATAAACCCATATCTTTCGTATTGTGTAAGCAGACACGACTTCTCCCTTGGGCACAGGACAATGATGATTATCTCTTACATGTTCCAATCTTCGAGTAGATATTATCGTAAATGCCTAACCCTTGCAAAAGCCGAATTCCGTCTTCATCTAGGGCAATGCCTCGCGGGTCTGTGGTTATATCGGGCTCCTTCTCTAGGACGACGTTTTTGATAGACATTTGACCGAGAGAGGCAGATAACATGGCACCAGTCGGGCCGCATCCACAAATTACGACGTCGGTAGTTTCGTATTCTTCTGAAATAGCCATGTTGAAATAGCAGTGAGGTCTATTAACAAGGAGAGATTGTAAGTGAGTGGCCTTTGCTTCTTTCTCAGTCCGTCACAGATATTCCTTTATGAACTCTTGAGAAATCACAGCGAGGCTAGGCGTACTGGCTGGCACTAGACAGGGGCCTACCTACAGGATACATATGTGTAAGTTGACACGCTAACACGCTCAGCGTCACGCCGCTTTATTCTTGGCCTGGCTCATGTATTACCTGCACGAGGAGTGATCGGTCACTGAGTATGACCCCCTGCAGTTTCATGCAAGAGTCTTTACGCTGGCAGACAAGTATGATGTGCGACGCTTGTGTGACTTAGCAGCAGACAAATATTATTTCAGACTTCAAAAGGATTTTGATTATGTTGAGTACCTCAATTCTATCCCAGACGTCTATCAGCTATCACCTCCAGGAAGCATGATGAGAACATTCGCAATACATTTTTCACGGACGAGAATTGAGAAAAAGGCACACGATAGCTCAATTTCAAAGATATACGACGAAATCACATCCAAGGTTCCAGCCTTCACGAAAGACCTCCTTGACTCATATATCGCTTGCCCAATCTTATCCGATTGCATGAACTGTGGACCCGTTCAGTCCATGCATGTATTGCAGGTCAGATGTCGGAAGTGCCGTCGCGGAAAGGGGTACCACGATACGAGATTTGAAGATATCTAAGTACCGTAGCAATAAAGCATGATATGACGGTTCT
The DNA here is from genome assembly GCA_023625975.1 of Talaromyces sp. PYS2103. Classification (NCBI taxonomy): domain Eukaryota; kingdom Fungi; phylum Ascomycota; class Eurotiomycetes; order Eurotiales; family Trichocomaceae; genus Talaromyces; species Talaromyces sp. PYS2103. The sequence continues at coordinate 16,679 of JAMAGB010000036.1, forward strand.
TATGTTCTTATCCTTTATTAGCAGCTGGAGACGAGTCATGGAGCGACATAGGTAAAAGGAGAGAGTGATATTGTTGTGATTGCCGTCTGGTCAAAGGGTTTAATAGACGTCTATGATGCGGAGAGTGTTGCGACTAGCCTAGGGTATTCTGATATGGGTTCTGATAGACGGAACCGCCGAGACGAATATCTTGTCGATGGGGGCATTGCGGTGGATGAATACCGCATTCTTGCTGTTTTTGAAGGTAGTGGACTGGACTGTGAGGTTATGTTTAAATGCCCTCCTTCATATAGGATTTCTACAAGTATTCGCGGTAGATTCTTTCCTAGAAGGAGATCAAATCATGCGTTATAAGGCCTTGAAGAAGAAATTTACAGTCACTCTGGCATTCGAAATAATAGAGCTTATGAAATCAACATTGAATCAGTGGCAGTTTTTACACTTTCTTTCTACTTACGTACAAATAGCTAAGCACCTTTATCTAGGATTCATAGGATATACATGTTTCACCTATTGAAATATTTCGCTACATCTGACTAAAATACAGCTAATTGCTTTACCCAGCCATCAAATCGTAACTTCATTATATCACCCAAATTGGTTGACCCATCTGCTTCCACTGCCACTTGTTCCATGTCTCGAAGAATTCGCTCTATATATTCGCCAGCACCGGACAGTTTTAGAATCTGTGCAATGGCACGATGAACACCAAGAAGCCGTGATGATGGCGGATCAATCGTATGATTTGGGCTTAGCATCAATGTGCGAGTAATAGGGAAGAATGGATCTCGTAAGAAGTCGCTCTCAACAGAATCAATCTTGTATTCGTATGGCCTGCCTGTAGGCTCAAAATATATTTGAAATTCGCCAAAAAGTCGATGGAGCTCAAGCGTTAGTGTGAGAGCGTTCAAGGGGCTATCGATCCTTGGGCCATCAATGAGGTGGGTGATGCCAGGGTCAAACATGTCCAAGATTCGCAGAACATTCTTCTTCGAATCAGTCTAAAGACTTGTCAGTAGAATTCTAAACGCACCAAGTCATATTCCTTACCAGATCCGTATCTTCAGCAGAAACTTTTGTTAAAGAGTGAGGCAGGTTATGGGCGACTTCTAGGTACTGAAAGTTGTCATGGGACTCAGTGTGAAGGAGCTTTCCATCGTCGTCTTTGCAATTCTTGTCGTTCGCACGACGCTTTCTGGCTTCTGTTATATCGAATTTTCGAGTCACAACACATCGATGGTGATCGCGGACAAGACATTCGTGTCTCAAAAAAGATATGCGTTGCTTTGTTCCAGTCGGCGTCGATGTTTGTATGGTGGACAGTGATGTGGGAGTTGTCTGCGGCGTTTTTACCGATGAAGCTCTGACTGAATTGCTTGAGTTAAAATTGGATCACAAGTATGAGGTAATATGGGTGTACACACGCGGGAGAAAGAAGTGAGTGACCAAGTAGTCAGCGAATTCCTCAATAGCACCCATCACACTGCTCTGCACAGCTGACTCCCAAGAAGTGAAGTCTTTGAAGTATAGTAAGGCCGAATTAATGTTAGAATCGACATCGACCATGCTCTCATGAAGATAAGTAAAGAATAACGCTAGAAATGAATCCTTTGATTTGATATAGTCGAATGCGACGCGAATCAGTCTCGCCGCCTTGTAACCCTTTTGTGTCGGTCGCTCGGGTCCATAGCGCTCAATAAATGTATCAAAGAGGATATTCGCGGATTCATTTTGCTGTGGACTTAGCAAATAAGGCCCTGAGAAATCTAGGACTCTTTCAAGCGATGATGACATTGTCGGTTAGTTGTTAATTGCCAGAGCATAGGGTCATAAGTCGGGAATCCAACTTTGCTCTGATTGGTTGGAAAAAAGAGACCGCACGTAATCTCCCTTTTTAGACATTAGCTAGGGCTTTAGATTAGGGCTTGTAGTTTACATCTGGCGAAATAAGCTTAGTCAGCAAGAGCGGCTGAGGAACTGAGATAACTCTCGAACGCGCCATGCTCCACATTTCCTCCTTTCGACTGGACCAGATCCTCAGCAAACACATCTTCCATCTCATCATCATACTTAGGAACCTTTTTGACGTCTTTCGATCAATGCTCTCTACAGACAATGCCCAACAAGTCCAAAAACTCCATTCCCAGACCCAGAGTAATTGGATAGCTCAAGCTATGGCTCTAATCCCCCTAGGCGAGATGGTGGAATAGGAATTGGTATGGAAACCTGAGGATTAACTTTGAAAGTTTCTCCTATGGCTCAATGACTGCCTCCCCCAGTTCCAGATAGGATGGTTAAAGCTTTGGCAAAAGAGGAGGAATCTGACGATGTTGTTGATTTTTAGGCGTTATTATTACGATAGCTTCTCTGTGCTGAGATCCCTGATAGACCGGTGGTATGAGAAGAAGCTTTTGAAGTTGAGGTATGGAATGTATTAGCAATTCCACAAGCTGCTAAGCTAGATGACGATGGAGGTTGTGGATTGCCCAATTTTGGATTCATCATTGTCGCACCCAGCGTCTGCTGGCGGAGCGGACCCATGTTGGTGATATTCTTCCTTTGCCTGCAAATTGAAGAAACACGGCGAAGTTGTTTCGTCCTGAGTTATTTTCTACCCAAGGCCATGCATGATGTTTTGCGATAGAAAGTAGTCTCAATATCATATCTTACCCAATTTCACATAATCTAGATGCGACTACAGAGATATCACTACTGACATTGCCCCTCTTTTCTGACCTACCCATAAGGACTAATCGTGTTTCTCAACTTGGACCTCCATTGCTTGGTGCAACGAATGTAACTTTGAGCAAATACGATAAACCTTCGCCAGGAATTGCCGAGTCTATCTGCGAACACGCACTATCAAAGTTAACTACCCAGTATTGATAGTTCATGATCATAATTGTCTTACTTCAGCGTTTAATCTTGCCACGATTTCTACAGCTCGGCAAAAGCAGAATAAAAAACAAGACATCCCAACGTCAGGGGACTAGTGAATGAACTATGAATGAACCCTAGGCTAGTATTCCGTCACGAGAACAATGTGGAGTCTAACACCTACCTTTCTTTTCTAGCAGAAAGCAATATCAATAAGCCGAAGCTTGGGTTCTCTGTCTAGGCAAATTGTAATACAAGACTGAGACATATGTATAATACGGGTAATACAAAGTCAATACTAGGTAAGATACCAACAACCCTATTTTACGGCCCGTGTGGTACGGGCCGCGTCGGCAAACAGGGACAGATCCATAGATGCGGTGGATCCATCCACATTTCTTTCAGCTGGCATCTCCTGGCTGGGGATAAATTTGAAAAAGCAATGCTTCCTGAAGAAAAGATAGCCGATTGGCTCTGAGACAGTAAAACAAGTCTAGACTCTACAGAACCTGCCAAATGGAGGGAGGTAATACGGTCATATCTGTAGGTTAATACAAAAGACATAAGAAACACGACCACTGACGCGGCATTTTCTATCAATCGATATCAACTTTAAAATTTGAACTGTTCATCAAAGTGCCCGATACTTAGGAGTAATATTGCATAACGGGTCGTGATCTTTCTTCCTCGTTATTCATCATTCAACTGGATCTTCTCGTTCATTGCCAATTGTGAAAAGCCAAAGCACACATCAAAACTAGCTTTTCGAAAAAGTCCTCATAAGACGACAAATAAAAAAATATGTCCTGGTTTGGAGATGCCTTTGGCTCTGTCACCCGAACTATCGGTGACATCGGTGGACATGCCGTTGACGTTGTTGACTCTACATCCCGAGATCTCGCTGAACGGACCGCCGAGTACAACCCTTTCCACTCTGCAGCCCAAGACCCCGGTATACAGGCAATTGCATTTGCAGCTGAGGTTGCGACACAGGTCCCTACTAAGGTGAATCTGAGCACAGTCATCAGGGGAAGTGATGAAGTGGGCATCGCCTTACCGTCAATGGAGTTCCAGGTACAAAGTTTGAAGACAGCCATGCAGGAATCAGAACCCCAAGTCGGACAAGGAGATGGCGACACTTTCAAGGTCAGCACACCCGGTAAGCGAGGCGTGTTGGTAGCTTTGTCGCAGAAATCTATAAATCTCCAGTGGGCAAAGATACACGGAAGAGACAACGCTATCGGGATTCGTCAGGTGTATTATGAGGGTGGGCCAAATGCTGTTTTGAGGGGATATTTGCTGCCGTTCGAAATTATAATTCCATCTGGTGCATATGCTGCAAAGCAGAATAATGTCTTTCTGGTCCTTCGGTAAGTATATACTCAATCTATTGGCATGCCTTCTCTCTTTTCGATTCATTTCATTTTGTTCTGACAAAGTTGCAGATTTGAAAGCGGAACCATTCGTCTGAATGAACACGTTTTCAATCTGGATGGCTGGGAGTTGGCTTTCCCATGCAACCTGAATGTCACGAGCATCTCGAATGGCGATTATTCAATGGAAACCCTCCTCAGAGACCTCAGCAGTATGTCCCATCATGCTTTTTTTCAATTAGCGTATTGTTCTGTGCAAACATGCTGACGTTATTATGTCTAATGAAGCTCACAGCAGCGTTGTGCCGGATCCAGAACGCAGTTTCTATGGTAAAGCTAACGATGGTCACCGCATCACGAATCAAGAATGGCTTCAACGTCCTGAAGTCAAGCAATCGGAGTCGAACCTTATGGGTTTGCTCGCATCCTGGATGACGAGTCAAACCAAACAGAATAAAACTCATTTTGGACACACGTTTGGAAACCCAGCCAGGGATCTCGCCCTTCCATTGACAAGCAGATGTCTATTCTCTCCAGTCACCTGTGATTCCAGTCTTAAGTTTGAGGAGAATTTCATTTTGTACAGCAGTGGAATTGAAACAGGACTGGGAGAGGCAAACAACGCCTTTGGCAAAGCTTTGGCTCGACGTCTCTCTGAGAACCGCAATTACCAGGAAGGAGTCTATGGTATCTTCGAGCCCACCAGTAACACAGAATTACGGCTACTCTTCCGTGATCACTGCGCCTCTCTGCATATCCAAGATGGGAATTTTGGTCGTGAAGGAGAACTACCACATATCGGGACAACGACTGATATCCTTAACCAGAACTATTTCGTCACTCATGAAGAGGGTGAAGATTTAGATTATGTCTCATTTCGTCGAGTCACAGGAGCCCTGGAACCAAATAGACAACTTACAGATAACATGGCAGAGCAACGGAGGGCTAAAAGTAAGTCACTTTTCCCCCTCATCCTCGAGATTGATACATCAATGTGGCTAATCGCGGATTTAGTGACCGTCACCCATCAGATGAGCTTCCAGCCCGCTTCAGGTCGTTTGGAGATTTCGTCTCAGCTTAGTATAGCGTTGAAATGTTTTGTCTATTTGAAACGTCGAGGAGAGCCGTTCGTAGACCCAGAACATATGTCCTCTTTCGATGCCAGCGTATTCGAATACTTCTGGTAAGTGTTCTTTTAATGCATTTCAAAACAAGACAACTCGAGCAATTCCTGGTGGAGCCGCTACTAATTTCCCTTTTTTTTACTACTACCAAGGGGCGAATTTGCGTTATCTCCATCAATGACAATCACCCGGGGGGGAAACGGAAGGTGGGAGCTAGCTCACCTGGAGAAGGGGGACAAATCGCCTTCAAGGATGGAGACGGGCAACAGTGAATACATTGTCGATGATGTCTACACACCGGAGACGACTCAGTTTGTAAACTCTATCACGAACCGCTGGGATGAAGAATATACAAGCAATGCCACTCGCTTTGTGTCTCTCCTCAAGGATTTGGAATATCTAAAAGGCCAGGAAATTTCTGATGTTAATTGGTCTCGAGATGGACGTTTGTGGAATACTGGCACTGAGATTTGGGCTGACGATCCTGCGATGGTCGATGGATATGAATTCCGGAATATTGAAAGTACAAGGTACGTTTTGTATTATCTCTGTTGTCCGCTGGCCTCTGACACTGGCTTTAAAAAATATGAAAATTGTTCTATCTGACACCCATTTTCTTGATGTGACAGCTTCTTCTCTAGAGCACCTATCACTGGTACCCAGCCTCCACCGGAACCAGAGCCAACACAGCCTGTCGGAAAACCAACAGAGCCAACACAACCTGCAGAGCAACCTCCATCAGGCCCTGCTATTCCGACACCACCAGCGCCAGGCGGTGGAGAGCCCGCCAGCAGCCAGTGTAAGCTACGGTGGAAGGCAGTCCCTCGCTCATCAACAGTGATCGCCGGCGATTCTGTCACACTTACCATTGAAGCTCTTAATGCCACGTCTTCAGTGCAATATTTCGGATCTATACAAATCCGCTTCAAGGCCGGAGACAGCGCAGATGCTCGTCTGCTAGAATATGCCCCGGCAACCGAAGATGACGAAGAAGAAGATCACGCCAAAATTACTGTGACATCCATCAGTCCGCTCTCTGCAGCTATAACCACTCGAGTTTCCAGCCTCGAGAAAGATGGCGAGACTTGGTGGGTGGTTCTTGCGAAGATTAATTCTCCGCCACTCTCCATGCCTCCCAATACACGGATTGTGTTTGATGTCGTTGGTGTTGCTGGCACTGTTGGGTCGCATGCTCTTTGGGTTGGTGAGTCATGGGCATCTGTAAAAGGAGCGTTTGTGGATATGAAGGAAGATTGTTTGTCTGTGAAGGTTGAACAGTAGTAGCTAGAAATGGAGTGGAAGTCTCTAAACCTGCCACCTGATGTCTATATGGTATACTGCAACAAGTTTAGAACACTTGAGAATCTTATTAAGGTTTCTATATTATCTTTATGTTTACTCCTTTCGAGAACGACGTGCCGTTCGAGGGTCTAAAGTAATAAGGTTGCTTACCTAGGTAATTTTAATTGATATATTATCTCGATGGATGAGATATATATCTGTAAATATGTAGACACCTAGGTATTTCATGATATCTCAATATTTGGATCAATGACAATATCAAATGAAAGTCATGATGAAGTCCATGCATATCTACGTCGCCTAAGTACTACATATGTAGAATATTGATTCTAATTCTAATTTTTCTGGATAGTTGGGCTATATGATTGCAGCTGGGCGAGAACAACGGACAGAAACAGTTGACACCATTACATCTGCCCTACGGCAGCCACAACTAGTTATGTCTAGGAATCAGATTTTGCATAAAAAAGACATTGTTGAAATAGAAGAGAGCATCCGCCATTTGATTTTTCCACATATGCGGAGCATAACCGCAACATGCCTTTCACTGACTGACACGAAGCTAAACACAAAATCCACGCCACTACTCAAACTTATCAACTTGATACTCCACAATCATAAACAAACGATCAATTTCCACTCGACCAGTTCCATTTCGAGGTATACTAAACGTCCAAGATTGATCCATCTTCATATGTTTCGCGTCTTTCAATAAGACGGGATTCCGGGTTTTCTGATTCCATGGGTCGGCTTCTGCGAATGGTGTTGCAGGGGATGCGGCCCAGGAAATTTTAGGGCAGGAAGATGCGGTAGCTGAGTAGGATACCAGAAGGGAAGTTGTAGTGGCAGTGACACTCTTTCCGGCGGTCCAGAATGGGAGTTTATACTCCAGGTTCCTCAATTGCAGGAGTGCCGGGGGGACAGCCTTCTTCACCTTGATCACACCCTTGGTCTCGGGATCAATCTTGGTCTCTTCCTCTATGATTATTGGCCGTTTTGCTTGTAGCCACTCCTGGGTGAAGTCATTTGCAATATCGAAAAGGGCATACATCTTCGAGCCCCAAACACCAGTGAGAGATTTACGGGCCGCCGCTGTAACAGAGTCTCTGAAGCCGGAACCGCCGTCCAGGGCTGTGTAGTTGATCTGCAAAACCACATCACTAATAGTGTTGTAGTCGAACTGTCGGATTGGTGGTAATTGAAGTTTCCATTCGCTGATTACACCAGCACCCTCGAAAGGAAGGTAGCGGTCCCCATTAAACTGCACTTCGAATACACCACTGTCGGAGTGACAGTTACTTGCAGCCACTGATGTGATGGGCACATTATCACTGCTGAGTCGTGGGTCATCACGATCGATGGGCGTTGTATAATCACTGCCATCATCTTTGCGAATGTCGGGCTTGACCCGGTAAGTATGTTTGACCAACTCTAATGAGCAATTGACACTAGTATATGGCCCAATGACGCATGGAACAGACAGAGAGACATTCTTGATGCGGCGAAGGTAATGACCCGGGAAGTCTAAGTCGAACAAGAGCTCTGGGATGGAGAAAGTGACTTCGCCCGTCACCCGCAATTTGAGGAGGGCAATGGGATCAATTTGGCGTAGAGAGATTGATTTTGTTAGTTCGAAATGGTGAGCGCGTCTCTCGATATAGGCCGTTTCCATGCGTTTTAAGTCCAGATAAAGATTTTGTGCGGAGAAAAGACCATCGCGAGATTTGTCCCAGTATCCCACATCTTTAATGAAATTGGACGTGCCAGCATTGTTGCCATTGCCACTGGCAATACGTTCGAAGTCATAGGCTTTTTTGGCTTTCCGAGCTAGATCCACGGCCATCAAGTAGGTATCCTGGTAGATACGATGGTATGAACTATCCATCCAAGCATATAACTTCTCGTTCGTGTATTTCGTCCTACACCACTGATCCATTTCCCTGCTGTGGTCGATTTGTTTTTGTTGCAAGTTGATCTCACTTTGAGACATTTTTATCCTCACCTTCTGCGCTGCAATCTGTTTATCAATCTGGTTGATATCCCTTCCAGCTAAATTGGCTTGAAGACGACGCTCTTGGAGCTGTCGGATTAATTGTGCTTTACGTGCTGCGCGGGCTCCTTGATCCGATTTCATCTGGGATAGCAACTTCATCACGGATGCGGTGCCCATCATGTAGTGTGCGATGTTACTGGCATCAAATTGAATCGAAACACCCATTCCCATAGGGTCGACATTTTCCTCCAAGCGTGGCAAGGCCAATAGTCCCGAAGCGACGGTTTCTAGAGTAGAAGCAGTCATATTAATAGCAGCAGCTTCATTGGCGAGTTCAAATTCCTGTTTTTCGTTATTTGACATTCGCAAATCATCCACTGTCGGCTTATCGATATTCTGCTGAATTTCTTGCCATTCCTGATCAAATGGCGGAATCTGATCTTCTTCACCAATCAACCGCAAGTAGAAACTGAGACGGGTCTCATGGCTGCGTCGAGTCGCTTCGAGAGACTCGAGGGACTTTGTTGCTTCCTCGAGTTGCAGCTTCTTCACGTCCAGCAGCATCGTATTGACAGCGATCTCTTGGGCGGATCGCAAGCTAGAGAGTGCCTCAGAATCTCGCTTTTCTTTGATAGCGAGATATTGATCACCCATACCCTTCAACTCGCCACAGAGCTCAAATGCTTTTTGCAAAAGATATTGGAAACGGAAGTTGGGCATCGGTCCACTTGCCTCTGCAAGAAATGATGAAATACTCAGGCCTGCTGCTGTCGCCTGGACCAAGGCACCAGGGTCAAGAGACGGTTCCCAAAGTCGGAGCGTCACTCCACGCCCGTTGATATCTTGACAATTTCGAATTTTGTATAATCGATCATCAATCAGATCGCGGAGCATAGTCAAATCGGGGTTCGCGGGAATGCAGAAGTAGCCAGTTCTCACGAAACCCAATAGCCCTGATGCCGGTCCGGTGGATTGCCCTGCAGAGGGAGTTGAAGTCGCAGAGGGCGAATTCCCACGCCAGTTGGGTTCACGGACAAAAGGGAAATCAAGTTCCATATCTACAGTGGTAGTGGAAAAGCTATTCAGCTTTCCAGTCAGATCATTAAAACTGCGGGGGGTGGATTTTCCTATACGAGGGTACGTTTTTGGTCGCGCTCCAAAAAGATGTGAAGCTTCGATATAGCGTTGGATTGCTAGAGGCATACTCTCTAGAGTCCCTTGACGGAAATACTCGTCCCCACTGGCGATCAAAATCTCAATATATTTGCGGACAATGCGCTTCATGTATGCCACTGGCCAATTGCGCGCCATGACATGGGCTGCGAAGGGTTGCGCGCGCCACTCCATAACAGCCGTGTCTAGCTGGGCGGATGTTGGATTCCTAATTGGCTTTCCGTCTTTATCGTTTTCCTGTTTAAGAGAGTCCAATATGGCTACTGCACCACCATCTCCGTGGATTTTTGAGCTTGCAAATGGGGGAAAGCGCCAACAACGGTTTAGGTCATCACCGGAGACACTAGGATTGAAGACGTATCTTGCTATCTGAAGTGCCAACTCCAGTTGTTGAGTGGCAAGCAAGCGCTCCATCAGCAATGAGACGATATGAAACCCGAGTTCCCAATTGTAAATAGCAAATGGCTGAGTTAGCTCGTGATAATTCTTTGCGTCAGTCAGACCAAAGGCATCGAAGGATTGCCCTGTCGGAACTTTAGTCGCAATATCATCGTAGAGAAGATCCAAGCCCTCCACAGAGGTAGCTCTTTCCATGAAGAAAGGGGCAAGCTCATTGTTAATTGTATGGATGACGCCGGCTCCATTGTCAGCAGCATTGATATCAAGAGCTGGAAGAACCAGGAAACTCCTATTTCCTTCATCTCGTGTGGTCATATCTACTATGAGACCGGTGGGTTGTTTGGCCTGTGAATCATCGAAGGACATTGTCCAGGTCATTTGTCGAAGGGATTTTGATGACGATTTGGATGTTACCTTGGCCAGTAGAGGTTTGTTCTCGTCTCGTCCATGAACCACAGAGTTTTCAGGCTTCCATTTGCTCATTCCTTCCTCGGTAGCTCCGGAATGCTCCCATTCGAGTTTGGCGAAACGAGTAGGGACGGTTGGTATTCCCGATTTTTCATGGCCATTCGTCATTTTATCGGTCTGCACGACGGAGATATCATACTCGCGCATTTGGAATCGACCGAGAGGGTAATTTATTGTTTTAAATTGTGATTTCTCCGTGTTCATCAACCCTGTGTTCGGCTCCGACATTATCCAGGTTTCCATGTCTATATTAAGGATATCTTGAACTCCTGTCGCATTAGCAAGAGCTGCGCCATCAGATTTTGCGCTGCGAATCCAAAACTTGAAGCTGTCAATCTCGGGGAGAAGCGTCTCGTCCAGGCTGTAGAGATTCTCCTTCTTTTCGATTAGGGGTGCGAGTTTGGAGAGCTTGTCGATTGGAATTGATTTCACGTGCAGGAAGGCTTGGGATACACGCTTGGCTGCCCATTGTCCATTGCGTAGTTCACTCCAGCCCATGCGAACTTCCCAATATTTGACCGTGTTGGATGTTGGATTGGAAGTCTCATTCGAATCGTTTGTACCAGATCCTTCACTAGAAGTCTCATTCGTAGCTGTTTTTGGAAATTTCAAGCTGGAGCTGGGTGCAGTCTTGAGCATTATCTGTGGCATGAACAGAAACACACGTTTTTTCCGAATAGTAGGCAAAAGATAAGATCCAGTCCTTTTCAGCGATTTGCCATTGGCCTTCACCTCAAACGTCGGAATCTCCAGATCCATTTTCTGCCAGGGAGCCCACCGAAATACTTTATCGTGCGCAGTTTGTTCGAAGATCGTCAGCTTTCGATAATAGAATACATATGGGGCATTTCTTGTTCTGGAGAAGAGGTGGAATATCTTCTGTCCCGTGTTTTGCGTGTCCCATAGATACGCTTGGACTTCCAAGTCCGCGACTTCGTTGACTCCGTATACATAACTCTTGACAATCTGGCTAATGGTCTCCGTATCGAGATTCGACTGCATAATCTTGGCCTCAAGTTCCTTGAATAGATCGCTCTTGTCGTCGCGCAGGGTAGGGTCGATCCAATTCTCGGGATAGAGAAAGACCTTTCGATTAGCTTCCCATAGCTGATAACTGCGCATCCATGACCAGTGATCTTGCTTGATGGTGTCACTGTGTACGCCATATCCTACCTCCAACCCCAGAAGACATCGTTGCACATACAGTTGGACAGTTGATATGGCCTGTTTCATTCGTGACGTCTTGAGCCCTGAGCCCATTTGGACGTCGATGAGGAAGTACTCAAACAAAGCATCTGCATCCTCCAGCGAGCGCGAACGGATGTATTCATGATTTAGGAGATATTGGACAAGCGCTCCCCGGCAGCCTTCCACGAGACCATCGAGGACTAGGCCATATGGCGATCTGTCAGTCTGTGCGGGAGAGACAAGCAACTCTCGCATCAGTTCACGCAGCTTATCAGCCAATTGGAATTGTGGATCATCATTGGGATCATTCTCCCTTGATATCGATGGTAAGGAGGATAAATACAGGGGCGAGTCAGCCAACTCGAAGAGAATGGAAAGATCAGATTCCCGAAATTTCGTATGGGTACTGAAAGATAAGATATCAAGTAACTGTTGCAGTCTTGTCAAGTTCGCAAAGTCCGAAACAGAGAATTTGCCCTCTGTCAAGATTTCATCAATCATCGAGGCTTGGAAGCCTGTCAGTCGTGCCAATCGACTGGCCAAACTGCTTCTAGAGGATGTGTCAGTACTGTTGAGCCAACGCAGGTAATGCAAAAGCCCATATTTCTCAACATTTGACCCTTTATTGAGGGAATCACGGAGTCTGGAATAGGTGGTCAATGTTTCAATCCCCGACAAATTCAGGTTGTTAACGTCCAAACTGGGCCCTAACGACCGCGTTTGACTGAAGTACCGGACCTCCTCTTCGTCAAGACCGCTCGCGGTGATTGATTTGGTTATATTAGTCAACTTCCTCACAACAGTTGCAAAGATCTTGACTACTTCGTCAGAGATCAGACAATCTTGTAATGGTGCAAGTGATAGGCTCTGTGGGCTTTTCCATCTCAAAGAGCGTAGGTCTGCCGAGCTTTCAACAACATATGTCTGCCCACACTGCAGATCATTGAGCGTGATGCTGTTTTTGGTTGCATTCCCAACTATATTGTCATTGATCTTGAAGATGACGGTGTCTTCGTCTTTGTTCTCGACACTTTCATTAGCACTAAAGAGAGTATAGTCACCACTGGTCTGAACAGTTAGATAAGCACGATGGAGTGGAATGGTTGCGGCCAAGTCATAAGCGGACTTTAATGCCTCTGATGCCGACTTAACAGACCCGTCTTTTAGACCCTTTTCTACTAAGATATCTTGCAGCAGGATCCGGATCATATTTTCGTCGCAATTTGGTGCCTCATTGCGAGCGGCCAACAGATATGGCTCGGTGCTGAGAGAGCTATTCAGTAATTGCAATGTTTGGGGTTGTAACTGGGTAGATACGTCGGTGGCCAGTTCAGTGCTGTTATGTGAGCAAATTGCAATCAAAGAATCCGCAGTGTATCCGGAGTTCAAAATTGCTTTCCACCGTGTAAGAGCTTTTGACATGGTTCGAGGAGAGTCGAAGACAGACCACCCTTCTGAGCCGCCTTGTAGCTTGAGAAACGAGCCAAGTTGTGAAGGCGATATATTGAAAACCCTGCATAGAATGAAGTAGCGGTAAACACGAGAAATGCTCGCCAGATTTAACCATGGATCTTCGAATTCCTTTTTCCCCTCGGTGCTAGCGGTCACAACATCTTGTAATTCTTGCGTTGTCAGGCCCAGTGCAGTAGTCAGAGTGGCATAACCATTACTCAGAGTAGCCATTGATGTAAAGTATTTCCCCTCTTTGTTGGCTTTGAATAGTTTTTGATCCGCGGTAAATAATTGCCTCTTGATGAAGAGTGTGGAATAAAGGGAATTAGGTCCATACATATCCATGTCACCCCAAAGAGGCATTAGCGTCGATATAGTCAGACTGGATTCCTCCTTTAGGCTCTGAATGGCAGAAAGGCTGTCAAGAATTTCCGGGGTAATACCAGTATCACCAATACTACTACCACCACGCAATGGAGTTGGAGGATTCGTTCGTTGAATATAGCTAATGGCAGTGTCAAGGTCGGTGATGGACCACTTCAGTTTGCGATACAAGCGAACAAAGGCAAGTAAATTAGCACACAATTCCGAGGTAAGTGATCCCTTTGATTCGGGAACGACTGTAGATGCGCGTAGGCGAAAATCATCCAGCTTGCCATTGAAACGTTCCGCCTGCTTGGCAGGGGTAAGAACAAGCCTCCTACCCAAGAATTGGGTCTGGAGAATATCAACCAACTCCTGAAACTTCAACCCAGATCGTGGCAGAAGCTGCTTTTGAACAAACGTTAGACCAACTTTTGTGTCTTCACTCTCATCTAACATCTCGCTATCAGTGTTGTATCCCCAGCGAGTGCCCACGGTCACTTGGCCGGCTTTCAATCGGTATTGCTCCCAGCTCAGGGCTCCTTGGGTTAGCTCCAGAGCTCGTTTGCTAACAAGACCTTCGCCTGTCAGCAAAACGTACTCTTCGGCGGATAACCCCAGTTGATACGCTGTGATTGTGCGTTGCCACGTCTCCTCTGATAATGCAGCAATAGCACCATCGCTGGAACCAAGGTTTTGGTTTTTTATTCGATTATCAGCACGGAAAATGCGCGCTATCTCCAGTCGAGATGTTCCAGCTGCTTTCAAGAAACGTTCGATGGTGTCATTTGCTAGATTATAGGGAAATGCATGTACTGGGAACACTTGCTTCCGGATGAACTTGGCATGGAGGTTGTGATCAAAGTAGATGTCTCTTTCAACATCTGAGATATCGGTCCTATGCTCCTGCAACTTGTTTCTGGCATCGGTAACGGGAATAGGTGTTTCATATGGCCCCGCAGAAGAAGACAGTGAGATGGCGAAGGACTGCAAAACCTCATGAACCAAATCCACATACGGAATCAGATTATTGGTATTTGCACAGGAAAGTTCTAGAGCTCCCAGATCCGCTCGACGTTCAAATAGCTTGTCCTTTAAGGTCGGTGTCTCTCCGTTGTTTACTAGACGCTGTTCTAGCATTCGTAGTAAGTCAACGTAGTACGCGGACGGACTTAGCACTGAGTTGCAATGCTCACAACTTGCTGTATCAACCTCTTGGAAGAGCGTCTCAAGACTGATCGTCTGTTTCGTTGGCTTCTTACTGGGGGTGACACTGGACGAAGTATCACCCGTCACAGGAGTTGTCACAGTACTGGCATTAGCACCAGTAGCTGGACTAGCAGTTGCAGGCTTTGTTGGGTCTTGTAGTGTTTGAGAGGACGACGATGGCGATGGTGGTGAAGCCGCGACAAAGCCCTGAGATCTTGTTTGAAGCAACTTCACCCAAGCCTGTTCATTCCTCGCATCGATAATCCCAGCATGGTTATAAATTTTGCCGATCGATTTGGCATCGATTTTGTCTTTCAGCAGTTCCTTCACCGTTTCTAAGTCTTTGGCCGCAATGGATTGAGCAGAAATGAGCTTTTTGCTAATAAGATGCCCTATTTGATCCGGATTCGTCACAACAGCTTGCAGACGCTGAATAGTTTGGAACACATCTACAGCACTTTTTCTGAGTTTTGCCGCATTCTTTGACAAAAGGTCGTCTGCCTTCGACTGAATAGTCGGGGTGGCTTCAACCTTCTGGAACCGAGTAAGTAGCTCGCGGGCAGAAGTTCGTGTGATATCAAACGATTCTACCACCGCCAGGTCAAACAACTGCAGAAGATTCGTCTTGACATTAACATTAACGGTGGGAATGCTGTCTCGCTTAACGAATCCTCGAAGGACTGCAGTTGGCTCTGCTGCGAATAGACGGGTCTGATACCCTTTTATCAGGCCCGTAGTGAGCTTGCAGTCGCTATTAAGTTGGAGTGGCAGGTCGTAATAGTCAGTGGCGAGATCAGTCAACAGCGAAGAAGAACATGCGTGAGCCAGGTGTTTCATTAACTGTGGGTGTGTATTGGTGAGAACTCCCAAATGGTCGAGAAAACGCAGTTGGGCTTTGATCTCTGGCGTGAGGTTCAAAGTGGTGTTTTCATTTTGGTATAGATCATGGATGGCTTTACTCCAATCCGTTGGTTCACGTATGGAGTCTCCTGCTGTTGAGGACGCGCTCACTTCGTTGAGCAACGCACGTAAAACGTCGATGTTAGACTCCGCCTTCATGATGCGAGAATGGATTGTCAGCATTGGGCTCTAATTGTGCTAGACATTGCGTCTCTTACCATATTAATAGATCAATTTGCTTTAAATCAGTTATATATTCAAGGTATGTGTTTCCGTATTCGGATGGACTTCCTGTCAAGACGTTCAGAAGAAAAAAACATATTCAGACACGGTCCCAAGTCTTCTACGGTATTACAATGGAAGAAAACTGTGGACTTGCCATCAGCTACTCATTTCCATTCATCGAAGAATCAATTCTAGGCTCTATCTTGGTTTGACGAACTCGGTTCAAAACTCCATGTTTTTGCATCTTAACAACGCCACCATCTCCGGTAAGTAGCTGAAGTGGAGAGCTCACTCCGCGTTCGGTTATTTGTACCTTGCATGGTGTGGATCTACGGCGGCCTAAATCCCGGTTTCACCACTTAATTCAAAAATACCAAATCGCAAAAACGCATACATGCTGAATATAAGATTTTAAGAAAAATTATATATGACTAAAAAAGCAATCTTTAATTTCTATGCGATAGCTAGCTTAATAGCCAGCTTTGTCAGCTAGCTTGATATCCTAGCTTAACAGCCAGTGTAAGAAGAGTTATAGGGAGTATAATAAGATATAATCTATAGCTAGATTAATGTAATATAGGATTAGATTAATAGTATAGCTATTCACTACCCTTTAGAATCTATCTCCGGATCTTAAGTATAAATATGTGAATTGGCTGATTCGGCTAATGACTAAGCACCTGAGTATTAGTTCATGTGATGTTCTGTCTACAAAGCTATTCTCAAGCTCTCCGCCTTATAGCTAGCCGCCGTAGCCGGATAGCTAGCCGGATAGCCAGCTTGGTCAGCTAGCCGGATAGATAGCCAGCCTGGTGGCTAGCTTGTTAGCTAGCTGGATAGATAGCCCGTCAACCAGCCTGTTGGCTAGCTTGTTAGCTAGCTGGATAGCCAGCTTGTCGGCCAGCTTGTTCGCTAGCTAGATAGCCAGCTTGTTCGCTAGCTTGTTGGCTAGCTTGTTTGCTAGCTTATTTGCTGGCTAGATAGCTAGCTAGATAGATAGTCAGCCCGTTGGCTAGCTTGATAGCCAGCTTGATAGATAGCTAGCCTGATAGCTAGCTTGTTAGCTAGCTTGTCAGCCAGCTTGGATAGCTAGCTTGATATCTAGCTTGCTTAATTGAAGTGATATAATGAAGCGATTAAATGAAGTGATATAATGGAGATGATAAAGGCGGTGAATAGGGCGGTGAATAGGGCGGTGATTATGCGAACCAATTGAAATCCATATGTGGCTATATGTGAATATTACAAATCGTTACGGATATTACAAACTCTATTTGCGGCAAAATAGAATTTTGAATTAAGTGGTGAAATCGGGATTTAGGCCGCCGTAGGATCGTGCTGCTTATTATCATAATTAAGATCTAGAACGAATCCTGGTTGTAGGATCGTGGGTTTGTGACAGTCATCATAAGCGGTAATTACATTACATGTCACTGTATTCGGGCTGAAAATACGTAATTTTACCATTACGCTCCTCGCAAAGGCCTTAGTGGGATTAGTGTCCGTATTAGGGGCGCCGTAGCCTGGGCGGTTAACTAACCACTGCGTACTAGTCAAAAATAAAAATTGATCACGTTGCCGATGCATCAGGCAACATGGTCCAATTGGGCCAGCTACAGGGAACTCCGCATGAACTCACTATAGTCTCAAACTTCTCGCGTGGAAGGTTACGGACCTGCCGTGGTTGTGGCGGGGGCGATGATGAATGGTAGGTGCAGTCTGTTCGTATGTGTGCTAGGTAATAGTCAGTTTATGATTAATGTACGTAGTGCTGAATTCGGACGGAAGAGAGTGTCTTAAGCCCACATGCTTGAGAAAAAACGGACCAAATAGCCGACATCCATTATCAGCCAGGGGAAAGAACTACATGTGCTTCTTCTGTGCAGTTTTGGTGCCTGCGGTAGAGAGCTACAGTGTTTATTATGGAGTAATAGCTGCCACTGCGGAAGAGTATGCGTGGATATATGCATTTCTAACAACGTGAGCTTATATGGAAGGTGTATAGTATCCTGATCAAATTTACCTTTTATCGAATTTTGCAATCCATCCTCTTTTTGAAGGAATGTGGCAAACGGAGATATCATCATCGCGACCTTCGAAGGATTCGACAACGAGTCAAGGTCCTGGTAACAATGGATCAAAACAACAGCAGCAAAACGATTCACACGCCGTATCCGGTTCAAGTCCCCCACAGAAAGCAGATGAGGGTAGCCATGTATCAACTCATGCAGTGGCCCCAGGACAAGGAGGGGGTTCTCATAGATCTATCAGTCCGGAATTCAGTGTCAATCCAGTGAATGGCACTATGAGCATGAGCTTGCCCATTTATACTTCGCCGGGCCGATCTGACTTCGGACCAAAATTGGCGCTCAGTTATGATTCTGGAAATGGAAATGGGCCGTTTGGCGTTGGATGGCAGTTGTCAACTCTTAGCATCTCGAGGAAAACCTCCAAGGGGATCCCAAAATACGACGAGGCAGATGTATTTGTCCTTTCATCCTGTGAAGATCTGGTTCCGGCTATGGAAGGTGAAAGCCTTCTGGAACGGATTATAGAGTCTGGTTATGGCAAGTATAGAGTAAAGCGATACAGACCCCGTGTGGAAACCGAGGTAAACCGCATCGAATGTTGGACCCTTATTGAGAATTCAGACGATGTACACTGGCGGGTAATCTCTGGAGATAATCAAACAACTTTCTTTGGAGAGACAGACGAATCAAGAATTGTCGATCTGGGGAGTGACGGGTTGCCCAAACGAATATTCTCCTGGCTGGCATCTCGTACTGTGGATTCTGCCGGAAATGCAGTCTACTTCCAATACAAGGCTGAGAACTCGCAGGGGATCGATCTTTTAGAGGCTGCGGAGGCAGTATGCGAGATAAACCGGTCAGCTGAATCTCGAAGCCGGATGAGATATCTCAAGCGAATCTTCTATGGGAACCGTATTCCGTGCCGAGATTTGGAAACCTGGAAGATTACAGATTGTCGACATGCTGTGAAAGACTTGGATTGCATGTTTGAGGTGGTTTTCGACTATGGGGACCACGATAAGACAACGCCCACCCCGGAGGAACAGAAAGAATGGACCATGAGAGAAAATCCATTTTCGGCCCGCATCAGCGGCTTTGAGCTGAGGACGTATCGACTCTGCCAGAGAATCCTCATGTTTCATCGTTTCCCCAATGCGATTGGGAGAGACACGGCGCTTGTCTCGTCAACCGGTTTCGATTATACCCACTCAAGTGGTGTTACGCTACTGAAATCGTTCCAGGTGACGGGATACCTGCCATGTGAGGAGGGAACTGAAAAGGATTACAGAGAGATCTTACCTCCAGTTGAGTTCGAGTATACCCGAGTACCGGATCATCTCGCTCTTGAGATCAAGGAAGTTCCACAGGACACCCTGGCACAGATTTCCGGTGGCTCATCCAAATGGCAAACCCAGTGGGTGGACCTGGACGGCGAGGGTGCCCCGGGGACTTTGTTAACCATCGAAAATGGTGCATGGTGGTACCAGCGAAATGAAATGCTCAAGGGCTCATCGTCCCAAGCCGATGTCGATTCTGATAGCTTCGGTCCGCTGAAACAACTACCATTCCATCCCTCAAACAAAGATCATTACTTTGAAGATTTGACCCATAGCGGTCGTATGAATGTGGTGTGCCATGGTCCAGATGGCTCCGCGCCACAAGGGTATTTTGAGCGCACAGAGGATAGTCAGTGGGACTCGTTCAAGCCCTTTATTTCGGTACCGCAGATCCCCTTCGAGAATCCCAGAACAAAACGCATCGACCTGACAGGAGATGGACTTCAAGATATTCTCCACCAAGAACAGTCCGGAGAACTTGTCTGGTATCAGTGTTTGGGAAAGACTGGCTTTGCTCCGGGTAGAAAAGTTGCTTCAAGTCTAGATCCCCCCAGGCTCGTTTCTCACGATCCAGCGGCTGAAATCTATCTGGCTGACATGACTGGTGACGGGTTGGCTGATATCGTTGTGGTGCAACCAGGCAATATCTCGTACTGGCCGAACCTGGGACATGGACAGTTTGGAAGTAGGATTTCCATGGGGCGGTCTCCGGTGTTGGATCGCAACGACCAATTCACCCATGATAGAGTGCGTTTGGCCGACATCTGCGGTTCTGGCACCACGGATCTGATCTATTTGCCAGCTGAAGGTGGGATCCATGTGTATTTCAACCTGGCCGGAAATTGTTGGAGTGAACGGATAGTGATCCCTAATTTCCCTGCCATCGATAACACGGCGTCGGTGTGCACTCTAGATCTTCTCGGAAACGGGACCAGTTGTCTCTGCTGGAGTGGTACCGTGGCCTCTGGGAAAAGCTCTTCCACCCTGCGATATGTCGAGCTCACCGGCGGCATCAAGCCTAATCTGATGAGTAGCTGCGTGAACGGAATGGGCACCACAACCTCGATTAGCTACCAGTCCTCTACAAAGTATTATCTTGACGACGAGCAGAACGGTGTTCCATGGAGTACAAGGCTGCCCTTTCCCGTACAGTGCGTGTCTAAGGTTGTCGTGCACGACCAGATCGCGCAGACCCTGAAAAAGACCCGCTACGCATATCATGATGGTCATTTTGACGGAGTCGAACGGGAGTTTCGGGGATTCGGTATGGTGGAACATTGGGATGACGAACAATTCGGGAATGCAGATTCGGCATATCTTCAGCGGCCTTCAATCCGAACACAGGAATGGTATCATACTGGCGCCATGTCATATATTTCAAGGGAAGATGGGTTATATGATAGCAATATATCACCGCATCGGTTTCCTGAAAGCCTAGCCGTGGACGAGCATTACGATATCCGCCGCGCGTTGAAAGGTCATAAATTGAGAGAAGAGTTGTACAGCGAGGATGGTTCCAAACTTGCTTCTATTCCCTATTTGGTCTGCAAGACCTCCTACCAAGTCCAGCGGATTCAAGCCACGACGCAAACGGAACTCGGCGTCTATCGAGTCGATCCCCTCGAGTCCGTCAAAGCAGTTTACGAGCGACAGATAACAAATCCAAAGATTGAGCGAGACATGGTGCTTAAAGTGAATATTTATGGGGACGTTTTGAAATCTCTCAAAGTGACACAAGGCATGAAGAAAAGCACGCTGTCCGATCCGGCGGACAGTAGAAGACAGGAAGCATCGTGGGGGATGTTTGTAGAGAACACCTTCACCGATCCGTTCGACGAAATTGATTCTTGCTTCCGGAAGCCCCAACTGGCCTCGATGCGGCAGTTTGCAGTAGCGTGTCTGTCAGACTCATCCATCGCCGACATTGACATGCTAGCAGCTCATGACTGTGCCTTTTTCCAATCCATGGACGAAATACCGTACAATGAGCTCGATACGCACACTGCTAGTTCTCCTTGCAAGAGCTTGGTACAAGAAACTCGCACCTACTACCTTGATGCGCTTCTACGCGGGCCGTTGCCCCTGGGACGATCGGAGGCTTTCTCTATACCAGACCGAACATATCAACTGGTCTTCGACAAGGGGTTTCTTCATGAGAACCTTCTCTTGCCAGGTCACATAGATGAAAGGGAGCTGATTAAATCGTTAGAATTGGGCGGGTATGCATGTCTGGATGCAGACGATCGCTGGTGGAAGCCCTCAGAGAAGCATCAATTCTCGACAGATCCAAGTCAAAATCTTCAACGAGCCCGTCAGTCATTCTATTGTCCAACAATCACGGTCGATTGTTTCGGAGCTACGTACACAAATGTATTGGATTGCGACAACTATCTTGTAACGGAGACAATCGACCCCATGGGCAACATCAGTCGGTTCAAAAACGACTATTGGCATCTGCAGCCAGTGGAAGTCACAGACATGAACGGAAATCGCACACAAACCGCATTTGATGCATTTGGCTCACCAGTGGGGGTAGCACGATTGGGGAAGGAGCATAAAAATATTGGTGACTCCCTCGACGGGTTCGCAGCGAGTGTTAGCGACGAGGATCTGGAAGCGTTCTTGCAGGATCCCACTGGCCCACTGAGCAGGAGTCTCTTGGGCAATGCTGGGCAAAGAGTACTCATGTATCCTGGGAGATTCAATACCCAAAAAGCTTTGGGCCGAATGGTACCTGGTTTTACTGCTGAGATCACATGTGATTCGCATTATCGAGAGAGGACCGCGAACTCCAACATACTGATCTCAATCACGTACTTGGACGGCCATGGAGCGCCCTTGCAGACGACGACTCTGTGCAAAGCCGCGAGCGCCACATCCAAAGAGCAGTGGCGCATCAGTGAATGGCTGATCAAGGACAGTAGGGGAAATCCGGTGCGCATCTGTCAACCTAGCTTTGCCGGCGACCATCACTTCCGATTTGAAGCCAATATCGATTCTCCAAAAACAACAAAGCTATTGGACCCGCTGGACAGAGTGGTTGGTATTCTCAACGCCGATCATACGTGGTCAAAAGTGCGTGTCACACCGTGGTCGAAGGTAGAACAGGACCCTGGGGGTACGTTGAAGATTGAGGACCCTGCTCTGGACGAGGATGTTGGTCACTTTTTCCAATCATTGCCACAGTCCGAGTACTTACCCACTTGGCTGCAACATCCCGATCGCCTTAATCAACCCGATATCGCTCGAAAATGTGAGGTGTATGCAGACAAGCAATCTATCGCCCATCTTGACGCGCGCGGGTACGTTTTTCTAGACGAGGTCGTTCTAGGAGATGGGAAGGTGCTCCGCTCGCGGAAGGGGTACAACATTGCAGGCCATATCGTCAGTCAGTACGACTATTTGCAAAGACTCGTCCAGCAACAAAGACACGATATGCTGGGCCGCCCCATGGTGACCAAGACGATGGACTCTACCGATAAGATTGTCCTGCTTGATTGCATGGATAAGCCACTGCTCAATTGGGACCAGCCATCCACTCGTTTCCGGCACGTCTATGACGTTCTGCGAAGAGAAAGGGAGATGTGGATGAAGGATAGCGGGGATGATGGCAAAAACAATGAGATTCTTCTGCACAGGATCAGATATGACTCGCTCGACAGACCGGGTTTCGAGGACAACAACCTCAAAGGAAAAATATCGTGCATAGAAGATCAATCAGGACGACTGGAAAGTATTCGGTTCGATTTCAAAGGCAACTGTGTGGAACAGAAGTACAAAATGGCGAATGACTACAAGAGCATTCTGGATTGGAGACAATCCGTCATTCTAGATCTCCCGGAGTATGCGTGCATTTCGAAATTCAACGCCCTCAATCAAGAAGTCGAGTCTATTGATCCGATAGGTTGCGTCACAATCCGCATTTATGACCTGGCCGGTAATCTGCGATCTGTCACGACACAGACGCAGGTCGATGGCGAGCCGAACCAACTGGTCTCTGACATGACCTACAGTGCTGACAATCTAGTGCTGACTGTTGTTTACGGAAATAAAACAGAACTCCATAACCTATATGATAAGCAGAGTCGGCGAAAGATGCAGGCAACGCTGTTTCGAAGCGACTCGTCGCGAGAAAAGATCCAAGACATCCACTACAATTATGACTGCATGGGCAGGATCCTCCAAAAGTGGGATACGGCACAACCAGCACAGTTCTTCCGCAATTGCAAGATTGATCCCGAATGGACATATACGTATGACAATCTTGGGCGGCTGGTCGAGGCTACAGGCAGAGAACAGGTCGAGACTCGAGAGGGCGGGGGTTTTCAAGTACGACCGCATCAGCCGCAACGCATTGCTGGATTAGGAGAAGCAATGTGCCAATACCGCGAAGTCTACCGCTACGATGACGTTGGAAACGTTCTTTCCATGCATCACGACGTGCCCAATCTCCCTTCAGTATCTGGATGGACACGACGGTATGAGTATACGGAGGAGAGCAACTTGCAGCCAGGAGTGCTGGGGAACAGGCTCAGCCAAACAACCATTGGAGGCAAATGCGAAAGATACGAATATGGAGAGACTCCCGCTGGTCGACGAGGGTGCATGACCTCCATGGCTGGCTACTCAAATCTGGCCTGGGACCACATGAGCCAACTACGTAGCTCATCCCGCCAGAAAGCTCAGCACGGCACTCCGGAGCGCACATGGTACGTCTACAACTTGACAGGCTTCCGTGTCCGGAAAATCACTGAGCGAGCAAGAACACCTGAGACGACGGCGCGATCTCAGCCCTCCAAATGCAAGGAGAGCATCTTCTTGCCAGGAGTGGACATATACCGCAAATTCGCAGGTAACGGTATGACAGTCACCTTGGAGCGGACACAGAACCATGTAGCAGCCACCTGCCCCATTGCTATTATCGAGCGAAAGAGTGGTAGCAGCTCACAACTGACACGGTACCAAGCAGGGGATAATCTTGAACTTGACTCTCAGAGTCGTTTCATATCCTCCGAGGAGTACTCACCTTTCGGGAGTACTGTCAACTTTTTCAAACGAAGGAAAAACGGTGGCCAAGCTCCACGGAAATACCGCTTTGCGGCGTATGAACGCGACCGGGAAACAGGGCTATACTACTGCCATCATCGGTACTACGCTCCATGGCTCGGTCGATGGACTAGTCTCGATCCTCTGGGGATTGCTGACGGCTTCAACTTATATCAATACGTCCACAATGACCCGGTGAATGGGTATGATCCATCGGGAACCGTTAAGCAGAAGGTGTCCGCTGGGAAGACTCAAAATGTGGAGAAGCTTGATGAGACGAGTTTTGAAAAGCAAGTCAAAACGTTAAAGGATGATCCTAAAAAGATGGAACCGCTGATAGACGACGTCTCGGCTACGGAGATAGAAACGTCGACCAAGAAGATATTCACGGAAGGTAAGAAGCAGCGAGTTGATGCGCGTGCGGTGGAGAAAAACAGGATAGCTACGAACACTACAGCGAGCGGCTACCTCAAGGGTCATCGGCACCATTTACTGGCGCAGAAGTACAAACCCTTCTGGATGGCAGCGGGATTGGACACGGACCAGCTCACCATACATCTGACGGTAGCTACTCATATGTCTTCCGGCAAACAGATGGACACATACTGGGGGAAATTCTGGCTTAAAGAAGCACAACGGTTTTATAAGAGCAAGAACGGCGAAGTGGCGCGCGAGGAGGTCGTGACAAAACTTGTGAAACACATAAATGAAAACAGAGAAGACTACCAGGATAAAATCATGAAGGAACTGCCCAAGGCTGCGGCAAAGGGTGGATTCACACTACGGCAAGTTGAGAAGGTCCTCGCTGAATATAAATCTCAAACCGCAGACCGTGAAACGATGTGGGACAACAGCGGAACCGTGGGCAAGATGTACACCCAGAACGAGTTGGACGCTGCAGTGAAGGCTCAACTTGCTGATGTTCAAACGTTCATGGATCGTCTGAAAGGACTATTGTCCGGAACTAAGATGCTAGCATCGGTTAAAACATTGAAGAATAGCCTACCCGGTATGCAACAGTTCAATTTCCACAACTAGGGTTCAAGAGCGGACAAGAGATCGGGGTGAAAGGAAAGGCGAATGTTTTCACAGCACTGCAATGCCGAGAATCAAATTCAGTTATTACCTGGGTTTTGTCCACTGCAATCGGCATCGCTCACGGTGTTGCTTTCATGTTGCTGTACTGCGTCAAGGTTGAAAACAGCGCAATTTCAACTCGAATTTGAACTTTTGGAAAGTCTTGCAAAGCTGAAGTCTGAATGTATGTTTATCACCCATTGAGCATTCTGATTCATGTCGGGCAAATTGCAAGGAAGCGGCAATATCCTGGCAGGCGTGGTGATTTGTATGGTTGTTGATGATTGATACGATCTAAGGGGAATATGAAAATCGCGAAATCGCCGAAGAAGGCTTCATATAATGATTCTATTCCCGTGTGCCTATGAGAAGTGCGCATCTAAGTAGCCTCGCCAATCTAGTTCAAACATTTCATCTCAGATTCTCATTTTCAATCCGACGTATACACCGTCTCTGGCTGATAATGGGTAGATACCGGGAAATTTGAATTGGTTCTAGGTTTTGTGACGGCTACGGCCTTATTACCTTATTCGGAAGCTAGGGCTTTCCTACCGGAACCCTACATACGCCAAAGATATGAGCCTGCTGGAGGATACCGTACACGGAGGTATAACGTTGGGATGCTTGGAGGACCTGTACAGTTTATTAAGCTTGGATCTAGACAATTGTATTAGAAAGCATACGGCAGCAAAGACTATGATCAATATATCCATGGATCTCCAGAATGGCTACATGTTACTTGGCCATGGAAGATTTTGGCTACAACAAACCCTGTGAACATGTAATGTAATGGACTCATACTGAATAACGAGAACTTCAGCAACGAAGGCCGTGCCATGAACCGCTTCCGTCTACTGGTTTCCGCGTGAACCACTTCGAACGGTCGTGAGTAGGGCAGTGTAGCTAACTATTCCGGCAACATAGCCCTTCTTTTTCGGATCCGAATAGACTCGATAATTTTCTTCCCAAGTATCGGCAGCCTCTTGCTCGGTGATATAAAAGTAGCTCTCCATACAAGTTTAACAGTACAGCTGTGTTACCGTATTCCAGCATTTACCACGATTGCAACAGGTTCCAATAAAACTCCGAGCCGTCCCCAATATCCTACAAAACATTGCCAATATAGGCAGTGCGAATATGGCTAGGTACCAAGAGACATCCATGATTGTCTTTGCCTGTTCTGGAGGACAAACGAGTCGGGTTCAGTACACGACAGTCGTGACGTATAAGAAATATCATGTCAAGGTCGCCATCATTGCTCGCACGAGCCTCGTGTCTGGGACTGAATTACAGTTAGTATCCATGCCAGTTCATAGAGTAAAAAGATTTCACCTCTGCGCTCCCTCTTTTCTATGAAGATAGTCTCCTCTTTTGTGACACGATGCGAGGACATGCGGGGCACCTGGGTCTTGGGTTTTGAATCGCTGGGCTCGAGAAATAGCTCGACTACATCTAAATGACCAAGCTTCGAGGCATACTCCACAGCTTTATAACCATGACGGTCAAGAGTGGCGGGGTCTGCATTAGCCTCCAACAACCTCTCAGTCATTTCTGTGTTCCCCTGCTGAGCAGCTAGATGCAGAGGAGTCCAGCCCGAGTTCTGCCATGTCTCATCAGGGTTCTGCCCCTTTAGTAACAGTGTATCGAGCATGCGGTCCTTGTTTAGAAGAATTGCAAGATGCAAAGACCGGGAGTGTTCCTGAAATTGGACTTCGGCGCCATCTTTCAAAAGTAAGTCGAGGCGTGCTAGAAGCTTTTTCCGCTGCATAATGGATGTTTGGGTCCCAAAATTGGTAGCGTCCAAGTTTTTCGCAATTCTGAGGAAAGCTTGCAGAATGAATCCCCCAGGCTTGCGGCCCAGTTCATTTTCCAGAGACTGGTATGGGTCAATTACATGCCTGTGCACGATTTCCAATACGTCCAAGCTGCTGGGTCGTAAATCGCGATTAGGATGCTGACAGGCCGTCAGTATATCTTGCAGTGGCCCGCTCGGTGTGAAGTCCTTATATAATCTGTCTATGGTTTCTACAGTGCTAACTTAGCTAGGGCACTTTGACTGGATGGGGTGTTTGAACACCTACTTCCGAGACTATAAACATCCCCTTTGCTCGTCCACTTTCTATCCTTTTCTTCTATGTTCGGGTCCGACACCTCCTGTTGTACTCCGAGTTAGTTTCACGGTGCGCCGAAACATAAATTTGGCTGCCCCGATGCTTACTGGTGGTGAATAATCTTGGGACCCGCGATCGGAGGCCCTGGACTGATTTACATTGACGAACGGTCTTGCGATCCCAAGATCGCATAGCTTCACAATTCGACGTCCGTTGGGAAGGGTGGTCAAGACAACTAGAAGAAGTCAACCACTATGCAGTATGGCAGAATCCCTGGAATAGATATTATTTACCATTATGTGGCTTGATGTCCCGATGAACCACGGGATCCCAATGATGCTCGAAACGACAGGCTCCTTGCCTGGTAACGCACACGCCATAATGGAGATACGCCAACGCTGCAAATAATTGATAGAGAATCGTCCAAATTTCGGACTCCTTAAGAGGTTCAATGGATTCGGAATTCGAGGTAATGTGTAATAACTTGCTTGATGACATGAGAATATCGTCTTCGTCGTCGCTTACGTGCTGTGGAATAGGTAGCGAAGTTTTCACATGCATGGTCTGAAGGTCACCACCTTCACAATACTCCAAGTACAACCTTGCTTCCCCACTCTCCAGCTCCTCGTAGCCTACATAAGAGACAATGAATGGGTGCTCAAGCTGCTGGAGTATCTGATTTTCACGAAAAAGGGCCCTGTAGACATAATATCGCTCATCGCTTGGCAGGCGCAACAAACT
This sequence comes from Talaromyces sp. PYS2103, assembly GCA_023625975.1. Lineage (NCBI taxonomy): Eukaryota > Fungi > Ascomycota > Eurotiomycetes > Eurotiales > Trichocomaceae > Talaromyces > Talaromyces sp. PYS2103. The sequence goes on from JAMAGB010000036.1 coordinate 45,067, forward strand.
ATACGTTTTGCGGAAGATGAACTGTTAGAGAGAAACGATTAGCTTGTTGCACGAAACATGGATATGCATATTTTAGGCCTGCAAAGCACAATGTCAAAACATACATCTGGCCCCAAGTGGTCCGATTCCTTTTTGAGAACATGGCATTCTGCTTGGGCTCCCCTACTCATCCGCCTGCTTCTTGTCAGTACTTCGTCGATTTGGTACAGGTCCCATCTGAGAGATTTTTTAGCCCAAGACAGCTCTAGCGGAGTCTTATTTTCGGCATTTCTCATGGTCAGAACTGCTCCTTTGTCGATCAAAATTTCCTTAGCAACCTCCTGGTCGTAGCGAACAGCAAAGTGCAAAGGGGTATCCTGCCTCATATCTCCGGTATTGAGATCTGCTCCTTTCGATAGAAGGACATTTATAACCTGAACATTGCCCGCCTCGACTGCTCTATGAAGCAGTGTGCAATATTCAATGTCTCTATGATTGATGTTGATTTGCTGATTCACGCTAGGTATTCCCTTTCTGATTCGAATTCGCCGATTCGATAAGCATGCTGAATATGTGACCGGGAGCTTTCATGGCTAACGAATGGAGAATGGTGGAGCCCGATTCGTCCATCTCGCAGATGCTTTTGATATCTGTATTATCATAGAGCAATGTGGTAAGGTCGACACGGCCTGAACATGCTGCTTCTAAAAGCGGCGTTTTCCCCTCCCAATCCTTCGCCAAAGGGTCGGCACCGTGGTAAAGCAGAATTGAAGCAATATCTTTAGTTCCATAAGCGACAGCACTGTGTAAAGGCCGCCGGCCATGGGAATTTCTGCAATTGACATCTACTCCTTCTTGAAGAAAGCCAATAACTACCTTCGGAATGCCGGTGCTCACAGCATAAGGTAAAGACTGCTGCGCTCCACTACCGGTATGCCAAGGCACAAAGGAGCCATCCACTGAAGATTCAGAGTCAAAGATGGAAAGCCAAGTTTTCATCATTCTTGCGTCGGACAGGAACTCTTGGATGCGCTCTTGGAGGGCTAACGCCTCAGATCCATCCCCGGAATCTTGACTGCCCAGCTCACTTCACCTCCGGGCATGAGTCGTCCAATGTTTGCAAGCGTATAGGAGAAAGGGGAATTGCTTGCTATCTACCTTGAGATCTGCCCCTTTTTCTGAATAAGCGTAGTAGGTGATGTATTTGAGGCAATCCCGAGTCAGTGCTTGTTGTGCATATGCCTCTGTTGTTAAGCCCTTCTGTTGCAAAAATTCCGCTAAGGAGAGATGGACAAGTGCCACCTTTGCATCGCCTTCATCTGTAGAATCAGATGAATGTGATACAGTGACCAGATTTTGTAGAATATCGATGATATCATAAGGTCGGACCAGTCTGTCTAGTTCATTAAACGCATAATAAGATAGAGACACAACTGCTGCGTCGGCCAGAACGTTGACAGACAAAGGTTCAACCGAATATGTTAGCCACAGGAGAGCACTAATGGCTAGTGGCTTGTTCCATTCAGCAATTTCGTTATATAGCCTGAAATAATATTCACCGAGGGAATTTGTCATGGATTTAAGCGCATCGATAACGGCCTTTTTCGTGCGGCAACGGCGAAGCTGATCGAGAAGTATCGCAGCCGACAGAAACCTGGTCTTGATTGGCCTCATATCTTTACTCTGCTTGGCACATTTTATACATACCTTGGTCCAGATTCACGAACCAAAGCCTCCGTGATGCGGGACTTGAGGCTTTCGTCATATAGTCTTAACCGCGGATCTGTCTGCACTTCGTTTTGAATGTAGACGCCGATATCATTAACAATAGTTTCTACGTGAATGGATATCTGTAGCGGAGATATACTGCTCATTGCCTCTTGCACGTCAACATTTCGGCGACTAGTCATCAAGAGATGTAAATTCGAATCGTTGAGATCCTGTAATCGCGTTATCATCCGGAAGAGTTTTGGCCGCTCATCGAGACTGCATTCGTCTAACGCATCGATCACAAGGTAAACTTCCTTGAATTCAGACATTGTTTCAAGCAAGCGTTGAAATAATTCTTCAGTCGACAGCCGGGGACCTTTATCATGAAAACCTCGCATTATCGTCAATGGTACGGCATCTGGCTTAAGGCGGATACAGAGCTGGGCCAGCACAGACGATAGAAATCCATTAACGGTCTGTTTGACTGGGTCCAGAAACCTGAAAAAATAATAAACTAGGATCGATCTGTTTCTAGTTCTCTTGAGTGACTTCTGAAGATGATCAATAATCGTGGCACTGTTTGCATGTCAGTGAAGCTCACCGAGGTAACGAAATATGGTAGAGAATCTACCTCAAAACTGTCTTTCCACATCCTGCTTTATGATATTCATCAATGTTCCCGACTGTTTATATTCAAGGCAAGCGAACTTACGGACACCGTGCATCCAGAGGATTGAATTACTAGACATCTGCCATTCCTCAAAGGCCTCATGGGCAAAAACCCATTGGCCGCTATTTGGAAATCTTGACTTAAGAGACTTGAGGTAGTCATCTTCAGGGCTCGGAGGGTTGAGATACTTCACGATCTCGTGGTGGATATCGTGGAACTCGTCCATCGCAACCTCTGAACCTAGAAGACCATGTGACTGCAGAGGTTAAGACAACAATAAGAAAAGATTCAAGCTTACCAGAAGACAGTAGCGAGTAGGTCCCATGCGCTCGAGGCTGAAAGGCAATGACAGATTATAAACCGAAAAGCGAGGTGTTCTCTACATCCATGTTTACTCAGGTAGGCGTGCAACAAGGCTGTGCTTCTCGACTGAGCCAGTGAGGATGTTCCTCTACTCATCTGCAGACACCCGTGGCTTGTCATACAAGTAGGGTTTGCGGATGAGAGAGCGGTGGAGGTTCCCATTTCGCCAAGGTGCAGAAACTCTCAGCCTGGTGCCAGAATTGCAGATTAGTGGAAAGAAATAAGCAATTCTATTCCTAAGTAACTGCCTTACCCAAACTCTCACCGGGTCACCTATCGTTGAGCACTGCTCGTTAAATCTGACGGCCAAACTGCTGATATCGTAAACACTCAGTGTTGACAGTCATAGACGTTCTCTCACTACCTGCGCCACCATGTCCGGCCTTGAAATCGTTGCGTTTGCTATGGGCGCCGTTGGGTTTGTAGAGACTGTTCTTGCCGCATGGGATCACATGGAGCAGAGGAGAAAGGATCACCGACGGATACAAATCCTGGCCGAGGATCTGAAGCTCTTCGGCCTTGAGGACCGCCGGGATGATCTGAAAATCAGCCTGGAGCTGGCCCAGAAGGTCATGCGTGACCGAAGTGTACCAAAGGGAAATAAGCTTCGCCTGGCGAGAGATTTTAAGAATCTCTCAGACATCCTTGACAGTCTTCCCGCAGCGGCAGAGGCTGTCGCTACAAGTACGAGCTCGTCGAACTTGATATTTCGTCGCAAGACCACGGCAGACAGAGATCTGAAGTCGAAGTTGACCACTTTCAACGAGGCGTTGTCCACCTTTCACCAAGCAGTCATGAATTTGAGAGCAATCACGCTAACAGAGTCGCCCCTTCTACTCAAGCCACAAGACCTAAAGTTGATAGGATCGTCTTCGGAAATGACTCGCATCAGTGAAACGGTATATTCAGCAAAGGCTTCATGCTCCGACTCTGCAGAGGGAACAACCAGTGTCAAAAATATTTTGATCGAGCCGAGGCCCTACAATGAACACAACAAGGACGAAGTGGAGGATGACATGCGTAATATGGCAACTACATTAAAGTCGGCACTCCCTACCTGGAATATTCCACTACTAATTGGATACCGAACGAACCCTGAAAAAAAATACCATGGAACTTGTTTTCGATCGTCCATATCCGGCAAAGGAACTCATCAGCCTGGCTCGTATCTACGTTAACGGCACGCCAGAACCGTCGCTCAACGTGCGTGTCACGTTGTGTAGTCAACTCGCCGTGGCTACAATTCAAGCACATACACTGGGCATGGTCCACAAGCACATCCGACCAGATAACTTGCTCATTGCATTGTCCAGGAATGAAGAAGGGGGAATAACTGAGGCATCTCTCTACCTTGCTGGCTGGCAGAATTCACGCATTATTAAAGGTGTGGCAACTGCAAGGCTTGGAGAGTCTACAGTCCAAAAGGTCATCTATCAGCATCGGAAGCGACGGTCTGAAGGTGGTTCGGCTAAAGAGGATTACAGCGTTGGCCATGACATCTATAGCCTTGGTGTCTGCATCCTAGAGTTATTGACTTGGGAACCGTTGATTCGACCTGGACCATCAATTTTCGCGCCTCCAGTCCTGTCCAGCAGCTACCAACGTACGTTTGAGCGATTGGGGTATCACAATGCAAATGCGTGGACGGAAGATGAGGACATATCCGTGGCAGAACTATACACCCAGGACGCAGGAAAGGTTCAGAGCACCCTAGTAGCCATGGCAAAGAGGGAAATACCTCGGAAGGCTGGGAATGCAATGGCCGACTTAGTCTGCAAGTGTCTTAATTTCTGGGATACAGATGGAGGCAATAGCATCACCGAGGCATTCGACGCGGAGGTATTTGACGTGTTCAATAAGCTTCTTGCTGTTATCTAAGGGGACGTACAACGTGGAACTTCAACCAGAATCTGAATACTATTCCATTGCCATAAGGTAAAAAGACATCGGGTACCATGAGAGCACAGATAAGATCGTAGCTAAACGGGCACTAACCCTAATATTATGTTCTATGTACAAGACATGTAAAGTTGGCTGCTTAACCCTAGCCCTATCTACCTTACCCTAGTCGTCGTAGCCCTAACCTTAACCCCAACCCTGAAGTTATCTTTCGGGATCAAGAATATCCGAGTAGTGATACACGTACTACAGTCAACTTACCATTGAATGTTTCACGGCCAGTGGAGGACTGAGTGTTGAGTGCACTGTCGATCTCGTCTATCAGGACTACGGATTGGAAAAGGACTTGTGCCATCGGCGTCGCGTGCATAAGTCGGAGAGAACGGTGTACGCTGATAGGAGCTGGACACGGCTGATAGTACTCCGTGAATATAATGTGTTTGCATAAAATAAGACGATTCAGTGCGGGGTTACAATATCTAGTGGATATGTCGAGAACGATCGAACCTATTGAGTCCGGCCTTCGACTCTTCGCTTGAGTCTTGAGTCAGAGCGCGCAATACGATTCTCCGAGGTACGTATGATAACGACGTCATCTATCCAGACTAGAGAATCGAGATGCAAGAAAGTGGACCGAAAGTCTTGGGAAGAACGAAACAGGGCGATCAGAATCCAGAACGAAGAAAAGGAAATGTAACTTTTGTCGGCGTTGAAAATTTTAGGTGTGGCGGGAGGGACGCGTGGTAATTGGCTGTGTACCTGTTCATAGTACTCCGTACATACTGTTGCAGAGCAATTAATAGCAGCGAGTGATATAGTATATGAATCGCATCAATGGAACAGATCGAGCAGCTGTAGGAGTAGCAGTCAAGTAAAACTAAAACGTATCAAATGAAAGTAATATTGTCGAAATAAATGGATGAGCGATTGACTGATCGGTGAAACCACCACGTGATTGGCTGGTTTTCTGCCTCAGGCACGATGACGCAGTGGATCGGCTGCGAAGAGGATCCGTCGTCGGAGGATTTTCTTTTCTTTTTCTTTCCATCTTTGACTTTTTGCTCTTCATAACATGATCCTGGGGAGTCGGGACGGCGATGCATTTTGACAGGCTGTCATATGGCGAACCCACCGATCAGAAATTGACAGAGGGATCCAACTGGGGCGTGGCTTGATTCAGGGTGGACACTAGAGAGATAAACCACGCTGATACGCACTGGACTCTCCGAGTGGCCACTCGCCAATATGTTTCGGTGGAGATGGGGACGATCTGGACTCTCCCGACTGTCGCATTGACGTTGAGTTACAGATGCGAGCTCTTTTTTCTTTCTTCTTTTCATCTCTTCTTTCTTCTCTTGATCGTTCATATTTCCATTCTCTTGTATATTTCCTTCTTATCTCTTTTGTTACTAAGATTTCTGCCATATCAGCTATCTTGCAGTGGAGCCGTTGTATCCAAGCTGCCGTACACTCACTCAGTCACTCACTTTCGTTACCCTTATCACTCCCTTTACTCTCTTTACTTTCTAGTGTACATAATCGATAGCAGGGAGAAATAATATCTCTCAGGTCGTTACCAGACTCGGACATCCTAGCGCCAGAATGTCTACCCCAATACAGGAAATCGACGAGCCAAGATATTCCACCAGCGCTACTCGTTTTCCCGGCCATGAGAATATATTCGAAGACCAGGAGGAGGAGGAGGCCGAATATCGTGGAAGGGATAGACTAAGGCTAGACACTTTGAACGTGACTTCGTCAAACACGCGAACCGAACCATCTCCATCGGCTGCCCGTGAGCAGGCCCTACGGCTAGACGATGACCTGGCTGTACTGCAAGCGGAGCGAGTGGTATCAAACACACAGCGAAGCGAAGAACACAGTGATGGCACATCATTGCATCAAATTCGTTCACGCACCGAGCCGGTGGATGAGTTTGATATAGCTACGAACCCGCTCCACGAAACCGCAGCTATCTACAATGCGCCTGAAGATCCTCATACCAATATAGCAAGAGTGTTAAAGAGGATACATAGCTCGAGTTTCCTAGTGCGCTACTTTTTCTACATCACGCCGTTGACGTTGATTATATTGATTCCGCTATTATTGGGCGCCTTGGTTTTCAAGACTGCTAACGTTGGAGGCGTTAAATTGTTGTGGTTTTCAATATGGTTGGAGATTTTTTGGTTGACTCTTTGGGCAGGTAGAGTATGTTTAAAGTCTTTCTGATACCCAGCTATCTTTCTCATACTAACGGCTGTCTAGATTACTGCAAAATGCTTCCCTCCCGTGTTCGGTATTATTTCATCCATATTCACCAACAACTCCAAGAAATATCGTGATCTCGGCAGAGAACTGGAGTTGCCATTGACGCTCTTTTTCTGGTGGTTGGGAGTTGAGGTTTCCTTTCTGCCGACCATGGTTAACCACCATGTCGATGGCAATACCTCAGTCAAAGAATGGGAGAACACGATGAACAAGGTCATTGTTTCGATCTTTGTCGGCGCTATTCTCAACTTGATTGAGAAGATTATAATGCAGTTGATTGCCATCAGCTTCCACACTCGTACATATGCCGACCGAATTGAGATTAACAAATTCCAAATTTCGAATCTGACGAAACTCTACGCATATTCCCGCGAAAGAATTTCGGAAAAGGACGAGGATTTTGAAGAACGTGATAGCGGAACACAGACTGGTACCAAGACGCCTCTAAACGTGGCTGGCACGGCTATACGAGTTGGCAAGAAGACCTTGAACAAGGTCGGAGATATGGCCGGGGCTGTCGCGGGTGATTTTACTGGCAAGAAGATCAACAAGAGCAACCACCCGTATCAAGTGGTGCTCACTTTGCTTAGTACCAACAGAGGCGGTCAGGTATTGGCGAGAAGATTGTATCGTACTTTTGTGCGTGATGGTTTCGATACTATCTTTTCTGGTGATTTGAAATCTGCATTCGATAATAATGAAGAAGCGGAAGCCGCTTTTACCATGTTCGACAAGGATATGAATGGGGATATTTCTATGGAAGAGTTGGAATCCGTATGTGTTGAAATTGGTCGCGAGAGAAAGTCAATCACTGCGTCGTTGAAAGATTTAGACTCTGTTGTGTCAAGACTGGACGCAGTGCTCTTCTTTATTGTCTGTGTCGTCACCCTGTTGGTTTTTTTGTCGCTGATTTCAGCGTCTACCGCGGGAGTGTTGACATCGGCTGGCTCAACTATTCTAGCTCTATCCTGGCTGTTCTCTGCTACTGCTCAAGAGTTTTTGCAATCCGTCATCTTCGTCTTTGTCAAGCATCCGTTTGATGTTGGCGACCGAGTGACCATCTACGGTAACACGGGCGACATGATGAAGGGAGACGACTACTTTGTGAAGGAGATTTCTCTTCTGTACACTGAATTCAAAAAGATGCAGGGCCACGTCGTACAGGCTCCAAACAGCTATCTCAATACACTGTTTATCCTGAATCAGCGTCGTTCCGGTGGTCTTGCCGAAGCCGTGCCTGTGGTTATCAAATACGGAACTACAATAGAACAAATGGACGCTCTACGACAGCGGTTGTTGGAATTTGTGCGCACGGAGAAACGCGAATACCAGCCAAACATTCTCACGGAACTGAGAGAAGTTACCGAAGCTTTTTCGCTTACCCTCAATGTAGTGTTTTTTTACAAGTCCAACTGGCAGAACGAAGGTCTCCGTCTTCAAAGACGTAACAAATTTATTTGCATGTTGATGTTATCTATGCAAGAAATCGGCATTGAAGGACCTCGTATGAACCTCCAGGGTGCTCACGTCGACTATCCGTTCCATGTCAACCACCACGGACAACCACCCAGCTATGCTGCCTCCACTAGACCGGGTCCGAACCAACAACAGCCGATCACATCATCATCCGAGACTATCCTCGAAGAGCGTGATCCCAACGTCCATGAAAACACAGCATTCTCTTCCGGCAGCAACCACCCAATTCGTGCACAGCACTCCATCCTACGCAAAGGATCCATGGCAGCCGCCGCTCGTGCCCGTGGAGAATCTCTATCTCGTCCAGGCCGTCATGTCGATTTCTCTCTCGGCACAAGCGCATTAGAAACCAACGATCTTATGGGAGACGTCTTTGAAGACCGAACTCCCTCGCGGCTCGAAGAAGTCGTTCGCAACGCCAATCGTGAGGCGAGGGAGCGGCGGATCCGAGATGATGCCGCCGCAGCGTCGTCGCGGGAGTCTCTTTCGTCTGCGTCGCGCCCACACGCTCCGGGCTTTGAGAGTCGGTCGCGAGCATCGATGGAGTCAAGGGGTTCTGCTGCTGGACGGACGAACCGGTCATCTTCTATAGGCGGTCGGAGTGGGTTTTTGTCGAGGTTTGGTTCGCATCACACTCGCGTGAGGAGTGTGGATAGTGATGATTTGTTGGAGCAGGGGTTGAAGAATCAATAATTTGGCTTGTCTTTTGCATCTTTTCATGATTTGTCGTCTGAGGCGATATCTCTTTCTTGTCTCATGATGACGTTACCAATTCATCTTCTGCATATATAACTTCTACATACCCTGTTTTGTTTTTTTACTGCTAGCGATTCATTCACCGATAGATATAGATGGTTAGTCTTTCTCTGTACAGAACAATTTCAACTTTTATCTTCTCTCCACAATATATGTTTTCATGGGATTTTTTATTCTATAGAAAGAATTCTGTTACTTCGTCCAGAGACTTTGATGGACCGGAACGAATATCCACCATGACGGATCTTGGAGATAACTTCCGACCCATATACAGATAACCCTAATAACCCTAACCCTGTACATTCACCAACATTACCTAGGTAAGCTTTGATCTGGGCACATCAACCTGATTAGTTAGCTTAAGGTCTATACCATTAGGTATTTTTGATAAATCATTTTATCAATTTATTTAAATTGTTAAGACTGTTTAGCCTATCCTGCTTTAGATATTTATCCAGCCTATTATCACTCCCCTGCATCTAATGGTTGGCTGTTATTCCTTGAACCTCTTAACACAATGTTCGATAGTTACACAAAGAAGTGCTGTCTTCTGCATAAATGTGATGCAACATTAGAAACAAAGAAGCACCGGGTTCTCTCTTCTCTCCTTGTGATTCACCTCACCTCACAAAAATCGAGAGTCAAAAAAAAATAAAACACTCCATGTCTCCAGCAGCAAAACTTTCGAGAATCCAGTTTATACACATCTCCTGCCATCGATATTCTTGCGACCTGAGCTGATACAGACTGTGCTCAGGCTTTGATGTGCAAGCGACGTAACCATCACCACCGAAGTTATAATGGCTTCGCAGAAATTCTACTCTTACGTAGTAGCCGGCTCGGTCCTATTGATCTCTATCCTCATACTACGCCGTAAGAAGGCAGCGAAGGAGCAGCAGCCTCCTGCACCACCAAAGCCGCACCCGTTGGCAAACACGCCACCTGAGCAGCTCCCTCAATACATTCAGGAACTCCTTGCGGCACTTTCCGGCTGCGTCATTCTCAAGAGCGATGTCGAGGCTTTCCAAAAGGCTGTAGATTATAGCTGGGCCCAGCAGAACCGCGAGATCATCCCCGCGTGCGTCGTGCGCCCGCGCGACACGCACGAGCTTAGCAAGACTGTTGCAATTCTAAAGAAGGAGCATGAGAGACGCAATCTGGCTGGGTCACAGGTTGAGAGCTTTTTTTCGGTCAGGAGTGGTGGCGTCAATCCGGGTCTTGGGGCGTCAACCGTGAAGGATGGCGCTGTGGTTGACCTCAGTTTGTTTTCTGAAATTACGCCCGCTCCTGATGGATCTACTGTGACTCTTGGAACAGGTTCCAAGTGGATCGACGTTTACAAAACTCTAGATGAGAAAGGATTGATTGTGATGGGAGGAAGAAACGCACCTGTTGGTGTAGGTGGGCTGACCTTGCAAGGTAAGATTTCTTCGGGTTCGATATCAATTCTTCAACAAATGCTAATCATCCGGAATAAAGGAGGCATATCGTTCTACTCTCCCAAATATGGCTTTGTCTGCTCCAACTGCGTGAGCTATGAGGTTGTGCTCGCCGACGGCAAAGTTGTTACAGCTTCTGCCTCAGAAAATCCTGACTTATGGAGGGTGTTAAAGGGAGGCGGTAACAACTTTGGCATTGTGACTCGTTTCACACTCCGCAGCTTCCCTTATGCGCCTTTGTGGACTTCGGGAATAGTGACACTGGCTGCTTTCCAGTATGCAAAGTCACTGAAAGCCTATCATGACTACCTTGCTCACACGAGCTCTGGCAAGCCCGGTGCATTTGATGAGGACGCTGCTGGCCCGATCCTCAGTTTTATCTATGTTCAGAAACTTGGCTTTCAGATCCTCGCACTTTCAATCTTGTATACCAAGGTCCCAGAGGACAAGAAGTGGCCGGCTCACTGGGATGCAACGGGCTTCAAATCACTGCGAGGCATCCATAAAAACCGAGTGGAGACCAACACCAGCATTGTCGAAAGATTTGGTCGTACTGCACCAGCTGGAACCCGTCACGTACAGGGCACGACGACTATCTGCAATGATCTCGAAACTATAAAGAATGCTTACGCTATTTTCTGTGAGACTACAACTGAACTACGCCGCGTGAATGGACTTGTATGTCCGTTTGTCTTCCAGGCAATCTTGCCAGGATGGATGAACAAGGGAGACCCAAATATCCTTGGCCTTGAAAACTGTACTGAGCCATTGATCATCATCAGTTATTCTGTCACATGGACTAAAGCCGAAGACGACGAGTTCGTTCGATCGACTGTCCGCCGCAGCATAGAAAGGATAGAGGCGGCCGCAGAAGCGAGGAAGGCGGGTCACCAGTACCGCTTCATTAATTACTGCATGGAGTGGCAGCGGCCATATGAAGGCTGCGGTGAAGAAAACCTGAAGCTCATGCGCGAGGCGAGCCACAAGTATGACCCGACTGGCCTGTTCCAAAGCGGACGTGCTGGTGGGTTCAAGCTAGACATCTAGTAGTAATACCTAGGCTGTGCAGGGCAATTAGAAAAGTTTCCCAGCGGCACTGTGCAATTGGATGCAGGGGGAATTTTCGAAGAAGGGCTAGGTAGGAATGTTGAAGTCAGCAGTAGGATTCAGGGGCCAACTTTTCCTTTCCTTTAGGGGTATATTGGCTGGCTTCATCATTTCATTGCATACACCTGGATATAATACAATTGCCTAATCAGGGTACCTAGGTAACATTTCCTAACCAGGCCATCTGTGGTTAAGCAGATTATAATCCTAAGCTGATAATAAAGGCAGCTGATCTGTCCCCTCCATGATCAAGACTGGATGTCTGCCCTTAATTCTGAGCGTTTCTCCACGTATCTCGAGAGTCATTTTCCATTCCAGCTCGTACGTTTGCTTGATGTTGTAAGTGACAAACGTTGGGATTTCATGAACAGGGAAATGACCATGCTCGAGTTTCAAGTCAAGCATTTCACCTATGTCCAGAGGGGCCGTGTTATCGTTCATCGGTAGTATTAAAGGTCTGCTGCCGTTAATCAATGAAGAATTCCACTTTTGATCATATTTCTGTTTTGTGCTCTTTGGTTTTATATAATCTGCCAAAATCATGACTTTTCTCGTAAAGTGGTCTTCACGCACGACTGGAACTGGCCCAATGGCATCTGTAGCAATGGCCGTGATACTTGAGGTTGATCGCAAAGCAAGAGTGAAACTAACTATATCCATGGTCAGCAGGGGAAGAGCTTTTGAGATACATTCGCTCGTATCCTCCCACTGCGGTATAGCTCGCATCTCGAATGGAATGTGGTACGGACTGTCGAGCTGAAGAACCGAAGCCACGCTGATCTCTAGACGGAATGTCAGGCGAGGAGCTGCTCTGGATAACCCTAACACCTTGCCCACTTTCTGTCCCATGGAACATTTGGTGATATCTGTATTACCAGCAGATGATGGCAGCCGAGGAGAGACAACCGTATAGGGTTGCCGAGAGTGTATTTTGATATCAAAATCAGTGATTGGAAAAGGAGATGATTCGCAAAAAAGCTGAACCGGCATCCGAGCCACGTTGGGTTTAGAGGAGGAGGAGTTGGGGGTCGAGGTCATGATGGCCTCCAGATAGTATTCAACTACGGCAAACCCACGACGTGAAGAAGCAGCACTGCCCAGGTCAAACGAAGGTGGAAGAGCATGCTTATCGGCGCTCAGTAAAGGCAGATATGATGCCTTCCCTATTGGATGTGATCTCAGAAAATGTGGATCAGGGTGTCTGGGGATCTCTATTGCGAAGCGCCACTTTTTCCCCTCTGGGCAAGCCGTTTGGATATGTAAGGGACCATTAAAAAGTTCGATTCGAATACCTTCCTGTCCGAAGAGCTCTAGGCTGCTACGACACAGGTAAGAATCACGAGAAAAGAGTTCCGTGTTGCATCTTCCATGCAGAGCGATGCTGATGTTGGTTTCGGTACCAACCCAACGCGATGTTCGAGACACATAGCCGGTGATTCTTTGGCCAGGGAGGAATGGCTGGGGCGAGTCCAGATGAATTGAGAGATCGGAATTGTTGCAGGGCTCAACCTTCGCCATGTGTCGTAATTGTTTCGGTGACGTCTACCTAGGTACTGGATAGTTCAGGGAAGACTGTGCAGTTATACCGATATTTCAATGCCATATACCTGGGAGACTTCAGTATATAATCTATTCACGAAAATGGACTTCGGACTGAATAGAGCGAACACCTGGAACCCATTCTTACCTATGTATGCGCGGTGGTTGGCTGATGAGGGATTTATATCTACCATTCCGCGACGCGGATGGCTGAACATGCCTACACAATTTCCTATGTTTGCTGTGAAACTGTTACCTAATGACATTGAAATCAGCTTGTCGGAGCATACAGATGATGTCCAGGTACAGTTAGTTTGTCGGAATAGATATATTAGAATCAGGATACCTAGTCATAGCCTGTTGGTAGTACGTAGTTATAGCATACTTCCAAGGTGGAGATGCTAGATCGCTCGTCGGAATAAAATGCAGTATGTCGGGGTGAACTGTTATCTAATGAAGATAGCCAATTGCTGGACGCAGAACATCGGAGTTAGTATCTCGCTAGTTGGGCTAAATATGCACCACGTCGGAATAAACACATTATAGCCAATTACTACTGATACGTACCTGATGGTCTTCGTATGTCATCACGCAGAGCAGGTTCTGGCTGTCGATTCAGGCGATTAAAGCAGCGGCTGGTACCAACGTGTTTAGATAAGGTCACTGATTTTATCGGACATGGAATGGAGAGTCATCTACATGCTTAACTGCAGTTACAGCTTCGCTGGGGAGTTTCTCTCTAGCCATTTCCCAGGTGAGGCTCGACCAATAAACCGATCACTTCTTCGCCCGTCATAGAGTTTTCCAGGACTGATCTCTTTGATATCAATAATCCTGATAATGAAGTGAATTAGTTCTTTGTAGACGCTTTGTTGTTGATGTAGGAAGCCTGGAGCAAGAAGTATTTTACTTAGACTTTCAAGTCATAAAAGGCCTTGTCAAGCTATACTTCAGGTCGAGGTTGCGCATGATGCGATCTCCATACTACAGGCCCCAGTCCTGACCACCCATGCTCTCCAACCACAGTCTGAATTCATGATCCGCACCGCAAATGGGCGCAACCATATCATAACTGAAATCATCTATAACAGTAGTATTCTCTGGTACTGTGTTCTGAAGCACATCACTTGTGATTGCGTTGGTACTCGAATTCTGTGTTTGCATCGGTAAAGTGTGACACTGTGGACTTGAGGTCTTCGGAGGACTCAAGATCTTATCGAGGATCCTTGATATCACTTTTTGGCCCTTCTTGCAAAGATCCTTATCTCCAAACACCGTATCCAAGTCGTCAAGCTTGGCTGCAAAGATAGATAAATCCTGAATTGTCCTGCTCCGAGGAAGAAGCGGCTTGTTGGGGTGCACCGGGAGTTGTTCCTGTTTCAACAGTTCTATCGCTAGTATCACCGCGCTACGCATTCCATGTACTGCCAGGAAATAGATAAAGGATGATGCTGCGGACATTTCGATGCGCTTATATGTTCGCATCACGTCACTTAGAATTGCTGTGCTGTACGAATTAACTCTGCCGGATCAGCGCCGGCTTTGCGCATGAGGACGCGATGCAGTAGAAGTGAGTTCACCTGCGGACCCTGGCGAAAGACATTCCGGAAATGAAGGTCAAAGATCTCATTTGTCTCTAGCCCGAATATACTTTCTCTTAAGCTCGACATATATCCCGGCAGAGTTGACCAGTGGTCCTCGGTTTTCCGTTGAATATCAATTGCCTTTTGACGTACCTCTTCCGGTGTATAATTACCTAGTGATAGTTCAAGGATATCCTCTCTCCTTGCCGTGAAGCTGATAGAAGACCTTACCCAAGAGACATGGCGGATCTCTCCATCTCGATTGTATCCCTGCTCATCCAGTTGAGCAATGGCAACAGCCAGCTCCCGTGGATCTTCAGAAAACAGCTGTGAGTCTATCAGATCTAGCGGCGGATCTAAGTTCATATAACTATGCGAAAGCCGCGGTGGGCGGCCCAAAAACGTGGCTATGCTGATTTCCGCTTTGTAGATCAATGCTCGAAGTCTTTTCCGCAGCTCGGCAAGAAAAAAGGGAACTTGACTATCGGATTTGATCTCTTGATGGAGCCCCATGGCAACAAGGGCACTATTCACTTCGGCGCCAATACTGTATGCTGCATAGCACGATTCTCCTTTGGTGTATGTGGTGATGTTATATTGCTCAAACAGCGCACAGATAAACGTATCATCCAAGGCGTCGCATTCTCGGCAAAATGCCATACACACGTCTGAAACATTGAGTATTTGGCTTAACAATGATTCGCGGTTCACATTGAACTCCTGGAAAAATGGATCCGTAGATTCGCTTATCATTACATATGACCCTACATAGTTGGCAATGATGGCGAGAACACCTTAGCGTATGTGATCGCCCGTGGCAGAGAGAATCCATTGTCTTGCAGTGGTATTTCCATCAAACACCAGCGGTGTCGCAGTATTCTGGCAGAGCAACTGACCTAGCTGCCGTATCCGCTCAGGGTTCTGGCTTGATAGCGTCTCGCCATGAGACGTCCACAGCTGTGAGAGCCATTCCCTGACAATGAATTCGCCGCAGTGGATATGAATGCATTCAACAGACTTGAAGAACAAGTCGATGCCACGATCTATCAGCGCTCTGTTCTGAAAGAAGGAAAGAATTCGGCAACCGCTGGCAACCCTTTCGTTCATGATTGGTTTCGCGTGGACAGCCGTGACTTGCTCCAGACCCGTAGAAGCCACACCGAGCTGCATCAAGTCCTCTGTCATGATTGAGGTGTCTGAAGTAAAGCCAAGGAAACCATGTTTTTCTTTCGAGACCTCAGCATGGTTAGCCAATGTTGGAGCTGAGCCTGCGCGAGGTAGTAATAAATTATTCATGTAATTGTACTCTTGCAAAGTGGTAACAGTCTCGGAATCACCGCCTAGGTATGCGAGGTTGCTCAACTGAAGCGCTCAACACAGTATTGCTCAGCGCTGGTGTCAGGACGCGGTTTTCTTCCACCGTACTGGTCCCTTCCCGTCGGTTCTAGCGAACCAGTTTATGTCAGTGAGGCTTACTAGCAACCAGACCTTCTATGCCAAAGGCAAGTGGCGATGGAACAAGAACTGCTTACACGTGTAAGAGGGTTCGGGTGATAGTAACATTCGTCAACACGCCGTCTTCTTACGCATCTACTGCAAGGGATGCTGTGATTACACGCAACTTTTGATTTTCGGCACGGTTCACAGGATTGCAATTTGTGATTCCGGCGGTATTTATGAATAGGAACTTGATTTGTAAGTTGTATTCGCACCGTCTGCCCGCGAGTTTCCATGTTGGTGGCACTCGCGAGAGACTATTAGCATTAGGCGAAATGATGCTGATAAGCCGCTACGGTTCATGCCAAAGAGATTGCTAGTGGCCCTCAGACTGAAGCTCAAGTTGCACGGAGTGATGGATTGTAGAAGTAAGTAATCACTTGGTTGAGGAAAGAGAGGATATTCCAGCCGTCAATAAGGCAGCGGAACATAAGATATTCCGGGCCGTTGGTCTACAGTTTAAGGGTTAGGGTTATGTTTCAAATCTTTGACTTTTTTTTCTTTTTTTCTTTTTGAATCAATTTTCAGCCCACCATTCATCGCACATTCGACAGCAGAGTTGATCGATCATAAATGCACTGTCATGTTCTTCTATCAAGGATGCAAGATCCTATGATATTGAGTTGGAACATTTAGGTCGTTGATTGACTCGTCGGATACGGTAGCTTTGATGGGAGTCTCTTGTTTGCGATATATGAAACCAAGTGTCAGGGTTAGGGTTCAACACAAAGCCATTGTTACCTAGGTAGTTGTTCCTCTATGGAGATGAAACATCCCACGTATGAGAGTGCATCTTGAGACGAAAGATAGAAATATTCTTAGTGAGAGCAGATGGAGCTGTCCCGAAATTGTTGTGTCGATATATGCTAGTTTGTGGTTCTTTACCTTGAAATAGTAAGAGTCAAATACATGACGTGCAGTATGTAAATAGGGACTCGATCCAGAGCTCATCCTCTGTAGAACTACGAATCAAACAATATACTAGCTATCATCCAAAGAAGGATTATCTAATCAATATATAAAAGAGATCACCGACCAACCATCTAAAATCCAAGAAAATGATCCCCGTCCGGAACGACATCACCCTCGTCGAAGGCTTCATCCACACCGTGCTGAAAACGATCCAGGACCACGGCGACCCCGAAGAAACAGACCATTTAGCGGCGGAAGCAAACTGCGAGGATTTCATCGCAGCCATGAATTGGGTGAAATGTCTCCAACACAGGGCATTACTCCTATCCGACGAGACGCGCAATCTGGAATGGAGGCAGTTCCGTGCCAATGTTGAAGGGGTTATGAAGCAGGTTGCGCGTTGGGCTTATGAGAAGTATCCAGAAGGTTTGATTGAGACTGTTATGGCTAGGAATAGTGCTGGTGGTGCTGGTGTGTTTGAGATGGATATCGATAGTCCAGATGAAACAGACTGGACCTGGGCTCTTAAGGCTGCTATGGAGTTGGAAGTGGTTAGTAGGGTTATCTTCAAGCATTGTGAGCAGGTTACGGGAATGATGCATGTGGATTTTATGGCGACGGCATTGTCGGAACTTTCGTTTTGAATGATTATCAATCCGGAAGAAGCCTTTTGTTATTTCTGGATCCCCGGGTAGGGCTGCATGTGGCAATAACCTCCTATGCTTACGAGGTTATTTGACGTACATCCCCTGTCCGGTGATGTGGGCAAATCCGGCTGGAGTACATAATAGCTTGCATATATACGTCAAATATAGTTTATTTCATATTGAAGCATGTTGGTGGCGCAGACAGAAAGGATGGAAATTTAGTCAATCGGCCGATTTTGATGGGATGGCTGAGTCATACAATTTTTTTCTGTTCGGCCGAGATCCAACATGGCGTCATATAAAAGAACGACATTCTGTATTTCCTCAATTTTATCGAAATGGTATACAAAATCAAATAATCCTGGAAAGTGGTAAAAGTGTTGTACCTGGCAACATGGATAAAGGTGATGCGCCTACTGTGCCCGTCTCAAAGCATGATGTCGGCTGGAGACGAGTCATTCGAAATTTCACTCCATCGTACGTCTCACCTTTTAATGGATGAATGCAGACATACAGTCTAACAGTACGTACAGATGGTTCTCCGTCAACATGGGCACAGGGATAGCGTCCATCCTCCTCAACACACTTCCCTTCAACGGCAAATGGCTCTATTACCTCTCTATCATCATCTTCGCCCTCAACGTTCTTCTGTTTGGTGTATTCTGTATAATGAGCGCTCTGCGATACATTCTATATCCCAAGATCTTCACAGCTATGATTCGTCACCCGGTCCAGTCCATGTTCCTGGGCACGTTTCCCATGGGGTTTGCGACGATTATCAATATGTTTGTGCTGGTCTGTGTACCAGCTTGGGGAGACTGGACGAGAAATTTCGCTTGGGGGATATGGATCTTTGATGCTATTGTTTCATTCATTATCGCTTTGTCGTTGCCTGCTCTTCTGTACGCCTTCCTTGCCGTCTCTAAAGAGGAATAGCTTCCACTGACCATACATAGGATGATGCACATGAAAGAACTGGATCTCTCAGCAATGACAGCCGTCTGGCTTTTACCTATCGTGAGTCCCATTGTGGCGGCTGCTTCGGGTGCCGTCGTCGCCGAAGTGCTGGTTGATTATAATCCGCATCATGCCCTCTGGACGGTGATTGTGAGCTATGCGCTTTGGGGTATAGGTGTACCCATGGCCTTCATGGTGACGACGATCTATCTGCAGCGGCTGACACTCCATAAACTTCCACCTAAGGCGGTTATTGTCAGTGTGTTTTTGCCTTTGGGACCGTTGGGACAGGGTGGATATGGGTATGCGCTTTTCTTCTACCTGTTTCTCTTTTGTAGTTGTTTAATGAAACTGACATTTGGCATAGAATTCAAAAGCTCGGCCTTCTCATGCCAACGCTTTTAGCCAAAACGCATAACCATACCCTTCCAGCTGCTGCCGGTGACATCTTATATTCAGTCGGATGGCTGGTTGCCATAATCTTATGGGGATTTGGTTTGAACTGGCTCTTTTTCGCGCTCACTTCAATCTTTTATACCCGGAAATTTCCATTTAATATTGGTTGGTGGGGATTTACCTTCCCTCTAGGCGTGTTTACGATGAGTACATGCCAGATAGGAAGGGAGTTGGGGTCGAAGTTTTTCCTTGTTCTGGGGACGGTAAGTAATATATGTCTTTCTTTATTAACAGTGCGGAACTAATCATTTTTCATAGGTATTTTCTGTTGCTGTTGTCCTGCTTTGGGTTCTAGTGTCAACCCGAACGGTGATGGGTGCAATCGAGGGCAAAGTGTTTCATGCGCCTTGTTTGGCTGATCTGGCAGTTCCGAAAAAAGAGAATCATGATGTGTAATTTAATATTTGTATAGTTTATATTATTTGTTAGAAATGTCACCTACCACCTGGGAATCAATGATACAAACGAAAATGGCCCCTCGAATCGTACACAACTAACCCTCCAGGGCTAACGATGGCCTTGGACATTCAAATAATCAATCGGATTTCACGAAAAACATCCGCACATTCCAAAGCTCTGTTTGGTTGATAATAGAGCAAACAGAGACGGAGTCCTCTGGGTAGGCTAATTAGTCAGTGGCTAATATCTACCAGATACAACGGTTCATACGTGACATTTACAATAACTTAGGGCTGGTATATAGTGTGAGCCAGATAAGATTATATCGGTCATCATGCATTTTACTTTAACTACCTCCAGAATGAGCATGATGAATGTGCCTATTTATCACTTTGATTTTATTTTTGCTTTTTTCTAACTCCCACTTTTTAGTCTGCTAACTAAGTCAACGGTCTGACTTCGTTTCTTTTTCTTTCCGGAACATCCAGCCGGAAAATGACGGTTGGCTTCGGCAGTAGGGTTACTACTCGAATTGATACCTAATCGAAGAGTTACTACTTGTTTTCTATGCATTCATAGAAACAAAATTCTAAAGATTCAGAAAGGGATTTTCTACTCTCTCGATGATGTATGCCCCAACTTTGAGACTGTTGTATCCATGGGTTGAATGATGCCCCAACCTGGGAATACCAATAGGATATCAATCCCTAGCTCGGAACCTTCCCCTCGTTCTTCTGCAGTCCACTCAAACTCTATCGAGGGCAAGAATTACCCCGTGTTCAAGTGCATACAACTGGCAGTAGTGGCTAGGTGGTACGGGTTTATGCGGGGTTGAGAAGGGCGTGGAATGTTGATCCAAAGTTGGGAGAGTGTCGTATTCTTGTTTCTGGATGGCCTCTCTTGGCTAAACTGCAGAGTACTTTCTTTTCTTCTCCAGTCTCAAAATCCATCCACACCTGGCACGACAGACTGTAACTACCTGGATGGTGGCTGCATTCGTCGTTATAAAGAAAATTAACACGGCAGACAGTCGTGACTCCATCCCATGTATGGGCGGGTCTAGCCTATCGTGTCTTGCAGGAGAAGGTTTGTATGAGTCGCAGCCATTGGTGAACATGTCGAACATGCTTTGGACGCTATGCTAGGAAGAGAAATATATTTAGTAGTTGTCTGAGCCCAGTGCGATGAGTCTACTGGTCAGTGGTGCGGTCATGCTGCATGAATGACTATCATTTTTTCAAGCCAGAACGCCTTAATTGTTCAATTAATATTCATCGTTGCGTGGATCAGGAGAGAAGTGACTGTATTGACAACTCACCGCTTTTACTTCTGTAAGCTTTACGCATGACACGCAAAAATGCTGGATGCTGAACGCCGTCAATGTTCGACAAGCGAACAAGTGATCACATGGCTGGGTTGCCTCTGAGGCGACGTTCCAGACAATCAGATCAAGTCAGAGGCAAGGGATGGGTGTTATATTGCGTGTTGGCGGACGAGTCAGTCGATCAGTTTAGGATGATAGAAAGTAACACAACAAGAAAAAGAAATTGTTGCGTAGACACTCGAGGAAACAAGACGATAAGATAGCTGGATGACTGCCTGAAGACTCAGGCACCATTCACGCTCCTTCCGTCAGTCGCGACTCGGCGTGTGCCTTCCCGGAATAGCGTTTCTTATCCTGCGACAGACTTCCTTCTAGTTCTGAGTGAATCCGCCGACTCACTATTCCAATTTTTTTTTCTGTTTCTGACTACTACCACTACCACTGCCACTGCCACAACGACCACTTCACTCCGTCATTTCATCTCATCTCGAACAATTCCTTCTACACCAGCCCAACTGGTTCTCCTCTACTTCACTCGGCTCTCTATCGTCTTGCTCCACAATTCATCCGCCCGCGACTTATCTGGCGTTCCCCACCGCGCTGCGACAACTACATTACACCAGGTGACGGTCTGCCAACTTCGTCTTCATTTCCGTCCATCAACCCACGAACTTCTCCAATTCTACGCCTTGTCGAACGCCGAACTATCATTGCTGCCTATTCGGAGGGCGTGTCGCCCTCTACTACCCTTTGCAGTCGGAATAATTGCTCTCCAACTGCATTGATGCTCGTGTTCCCCCGCCATGGATTGTTGATCTTACAGGCGAGGCCACAACTGCTTACGGGTAGCCGATCTGCATGGCAGTCGGTCCGGCTTTGCTTGGTACCCTGCTATTTAGCTTAAACAAACGATTTTAACGAGAAGAACAAAAAGAACGACCCGTCGAAGACTGTCCCCGGCCACCGCGGCCACACAAGTCTGTACGTGCCCTGTGTCAACTCGTTGACTATCTCTGTCAGCGGGAAAGACGACATCATGGCAGGAAACAATGGAAACGCGTCTCAATTCCTCGCTCCACCGACAGTGGCCGCCTTGAGAGAAGAAGCACGAATTTCGAGCCAGCATCAAGTGGCCATGGGTCGTTCCTTCAGCGAAGACATGCAAGCCGAGCGCGAAGATTTACGGGAAGCTGCTGAGGAAACTTTGAATGTCATATTGGATCTCGGATTAGATGGTCATATCAAATGGGTCAGCCCATCTTGGAGACACGTTATTGGTACTGATCCGGAGTCTGTCGAGGGCAAAGTCATCTCGGACGTGCTTTGGACCAACAAGTTCTGTTTTCAAGATGCTATCAAATCAATGAAGGAAGATGACTCTCGGAGTCGATTTATACGATTTTCAGTTGCTATGGGACCAGATTCGATTCTGAAATCTTCCATCAAGGAATCATCCTCTACGATTAAAGATGCCGATAGCCATCATGAAGGTGAAGCCAACAAAGATTCCGCCGGCGACGGAGAGAGTGACAAATCGGTCGATGCCAAAGAACAGAATGGTGAAGATATACTCGATATGGAAGCACAAGGAATTATGATCTACGATCGTTCAGGTGACGGCGAGGGACACGTAAGTTATGGTCTTCTTTCATTCTACTTACCAACTATCGATGGAGACTGACCTGAGTGACAATAGGCAATGTGGATGTTACGACCCTCGACATCACCGAAAGAAGTGACGATCGATCTTCCTCCACTCCTTGTAGAGTCCCTCGGCGTTGGAGCAGAAGTGCTAGCGAATCACTTGACGGTTTTGGCAGAGAGAGCTGCCGGCGCCAGCGCCGACAAATCCGTTACACCCACTCCAGTTCTGTGTCGAATTTGCGAGCGTCAAATTACACCCTGGTGGTTCGAGAAACACTCCGAATTATGTCTCCAGGAACATACTGCAGAGCTAGAGGTTCAGATTGCTCAAGAAAATCTCAACGAGCATCGACATGCAATTGTCAAAGTTCTCGACGCTTTGGAAGCTCGCCAGGGACGCTCTTTTCCTACCGATACTCAACAACCAACCCCGCAACCCGAGTATAAAGGACTACCCATTGGACCTTCTCCATCCTCATCGCTTTCGAGTTCTGCTCCAGGCTCCTCCCCAGCCACCCCCCCAAGGTCCAGGGACCCTTCAACATCCGGTTTGGGCCATGGAAGGGGCCGCTCTTTTGCTGTACGGCGGCCTCTGGCTCGCATCGTCGAATTGATCTTGGACCTTTGCGACACCGCGTTAGAGATCAGCACTCCTGCGCTCAAAGAAACACGAACAGACTGTATAGAGGATCTTCGAACGTTATCCCCACAATCAGAGTCTCGTATCTGTCAAGTCTTGCAATGGCAATCCCCCAGCAGCAATACGCTAGAGCAGGAACAAGGTCTGGCTGCTTTATCCGCCGATACAGAACAAGCGGCTAAAGCCAAGGTCGACGCAGTCGTCCGTCATCGTCGAATCGTTGAATACGCCGAGAGAATCCGTGTCGAATACGCAGTCATGGTGGAAGAATGTATTGACGCTGCGCTCAGCAAGGCAGAGCGGATTGCTGCCGGCGATCTCTCGGATTCTACATCGACTACTGGCTCATACGACTCAGAAGGCGAGCAAGTGAGAACTGTTGATCAAATCAACGAAGAAGACGAGCAACAGACTTCTCAGGGTACTGAGTCCAATGCTGCTTTATCTCTAGAACACTCGTCTGACGTTGCCACCCGTGAATCGGATCCATCTCCATTGTCTCAATCACCCCGACGGGGTTCGTCTGTTGCAGTTTCTACTCGTTCAGCAAGTCCCTTGGAATGTCCAACTCCCCGTTCTCACAAGAGTATCAGCGGGATCCTAGGTACATTCCAGCCCATCAA
Organism: Talaromyces sp. PYS2103; assembly: GCA_023625975.1. Classification (NCBI taxonomy): domain Eukaryota; kingdom Fungi; phylum Ascomycota; class Eurotiomycetes; order Eurotiales; family Trichocomaceae; genus Talaromyces; species Talaromyces sp. PYS2103. The sequence continues at coordinate 68,955 of JAMAGB010000036.1, forward strand.
GCGAGGGTCACTCCTAGCCGAAAGTGACATAGGCGAAAATAGCGATAGCAGCAGCGTGCCTTCTTCCTCTCTGATCGCCGCCACCCGAGTGTCTGAATCTCCATCGTCCGAGAAGGGCATTTCTCATTCGAGTAGTGGAAGAAGCACAAAGCGTAAGAGCTTGATTTTGCCAAACTTGTCAAGCTCACCGCGTCGTCAGGCATCACCAGGTCAGGCACCAGGCTCTGGATCTCCTCTCCGACTATCGAAACCCCGTCTACCCAGTGGCGAGAGTATGCCTTCTCCTAGCATCTCGCCATTGCTGACTACGAATGAGTTGACATCTCAAGGACTGCCGCCACATCACCAGTTACACACTCATCATCATCACCATCACCGACGACAATCCTCTACCGCTTCTTCAGATCCCAGGGCACCTATTTCACCACACTTGAGCTCTGTGAGTCAACCGCAACCTCGTCCCGCCCCGCCGTCGATTAAGGATTTCGAAATCATCAAACCAATCAGCAAAGGCGCTTTTGGAAGTGTCTATCTGTCCAAGAAGAAGACTACCGGAGAGTACTTTGCCATCAAGGTTTTGAAGAAAGCCGACATGGTTGCCAAAAACCAGGTTACCAACGTGAAAGCGGAACGAGCAATCATGATGTGGCAGGGTGAGAGTGATTTTGTCGCCAAATTATATTGGACCTTCTCCAGCAAAGATTATCTTTACCTTGTCATGGAGTACCTCAACGGAGGGGACTGTGCCTCGCTGGTCAAGATACTGGGAGGTCTACCCGAGGATTGGGCCAAAAAGTACATTGCCGAAGTTGTTTTAGGTGTTGAACATTTACACAACCGAGGAATTGTACACAGAGACTTAAAACCAGACAATCTGCTTATTGATCCGCGCGGTCATCTCAAGTTGACTGACTTCGGATTATCCAGAATGGGGTTAGTTGGTCGTCAGAAACGCGTGCTGAAAAGTCCCAACGAATCTGCACCAGATCTCTTGAAGCAAGGACCTTTCCCCCGAGCTATGTCGCTGGTTTCGTCACGCTCTGCATCTTTTGACTTTCAGGGAGGTCATTCGCCCAGCTCAACTCCGATTATAACACCCGACACTGCCGGAAGCTACAATCAGCCTTCGTACTTTAGCTTGAGTCAACTGCCTCCGCCTCGTGAAAGTCTGGGGCGTGCATCTGGATATCGTAGTGATAGTGGTGGTAGTGATACCTTGAACGCCATGTTTCGAACATTTTCGCTCAGCGAGGGTGCAGAGACTCCCGCGCCTCTACCATCTCTATCTCAAGCCGTGACTGAAGATGAGGCACCTAGCGAAGGAGGCGAGTCGCCACATCTAATACCATTAAGTCAGACCGTGAGTGCGACATCATCAGCAGTGCACAATACACCACCTACACAATCCATGCTACCGCCTCCGATGGCCTTGTTCGATCCTGAGGACCATAACCGAAGATTCGTTGGTACTCCCGATTACTTGGCACCTGAGACAATCAACGGTGTCGGCCAAGATGAGATGAGCGATTGGTGGTCGCTTGGCTGCATATTGTTTGAGTTTCTTTATGGATATCCTCCTTTCAACGCCGCAACACCAGATCAGGTCTTTGAGAACATTTTGCATAGGCGAATCAACTGGCCCGATGAAGCCCAGGAATTGGTGTCTTCAGAGGCCATTGACTTGATGAACAAATTGATGACAATCGATCCGCAACAACGATTGGGCGCTAATATTGAAGAGAAGTTCCCTAATGGAGGTGCTGAGATTCGTAGTCATCCTTGGTTTGCTGACGTCAACTGGGATACGTTGCTTGAAGATAAGGCAGAGTTTGTTCCCAATCCTGAGAATCCAGAAGATACTGAATATTTCGATGCTCGCGGCGCAACCCTACAATCATTCGAAGAACTTGAAGATGCCCCGTCTCCTCAATATCCCATGACGGCCGGAGAGTACCCTGATCGACCTCATGATGCTCTCTCCAGAGTTCGCTCGCAAGTGAACTCGATGAAGCGAGGACTTATGCCACTACATATTCCACCCCATGTCCGAGATACACGAAGTCGACGTTTGAGTGAGCCTGTGTTGGCCGACGACTTTGGCAACTTCAACTTCAAGAATCTTCCAATGCTTGAACGGGCAAACAAAGATGTCATCCAGAGACTACGGCAGGAAGCCATGCAAGCTCAACAGAGGCAGATACCATCGTCATCGGCGTCCCCTAGCGTTCCTAGCTCTACTCCATCTCTTGAAGGTAGCCCACTACTTCCCATGCCGTTGCAACGCACACTCTCACAGACGAAAGGAAATCGACCTGTGTCTCCATCTGGATTGAGTCAGACTGGATCTTCTCCAAACCGTCCTTCGCAACCTTCTTCTCCATTGCTTGTTCAGTTCAGCACTGGTCAAAACCACGAACGTAGAAAGACTTCTGGGTCCTCTTCGGCGCAGTCACAGCAATCGGTTGGTTCATTATCTGAGAAATTTGGAGAAGGAGTCCCACGTCTAACAGCTAGTGCCAAGCTTGCCTCTTCCGCGCCGACATCGAATAAGCCCGGACGGTCAACCACCCACTCACCAGAGAAGACTGCATCCGGACTTCCCCAGTCAGGCATTACACGTGCTAGATCTCAGACGATAGGATCACAGGACAGTGAAGGACATTCTGTTTCATCCAAAGACCCGTTCATCCCGAGCCACCACAAACGTCGTAGTCAGTTATTCGATATCTCTCCCTCGTCTTCTGATAACGAAGATCCGCGAACAAAGGCATTGTTAAAGGTACAACGGAGGCGACAGAGCACTCGACGACTCTCCCAGATCAACTTGCTCGATGGCCCTGTCTTCCGTCCTCTTGACATATTGATATGTGAAGATCACCCTGTTTCTCGTTTAGTTATGGAACGACTGTTTGAGAAATTACGCTGCCGCACGATTACCGCGGTCAACGGCTCCGAAGCTATTCGATATGCCCTGAGCGAAGTCCAATTTGACATTATCATGACAGAAGTCAAACTTCCTCAGATTAATGGAGCAGACGTGGCTCGCATGATACGCGAAACGCGAAGTGCCAACAGACATACGCCTATCATAGCGGTGACCGGCTATCTCAAGGATCTTCCCGAAACACATCATTTCAACGCATTAATTGAAAAGCCTCCGACATTGAACAAACTGACCGAAGCTCTGTCCACATTCTGTCAATGGAAGGCCCCGCCAAAGGACTACGTTCCGACGCACTCGCTGATGATACCTCCTCCAATCCCACGTGGTATTAATCATACCGAAGATAGTCCCAGCTCTATTTCCTCTGGATTCCACCCAGTCCCTTCGAGTTCATATAGAGGCTCCAGCAGAGCTGATTCGGTTGGAAGTAGCTATTTTGGGGACATGGAGTCGAACAAGGCTGAAGAGATCCCGGTCGTTATCAGCCGCCACACAGATAGCTGGGGAGATACGTCGGAGGGTCTCGGGATATTAGAAGGAGCAGCAGCACCGGCGGTCGATCCTAAGCTCAACACGAATTTCCCAAGTTCTTTGAGTCTTTCTCCATTGCAGCATGCTTTTTCGGCGCCGCCTACGTCTAACCCTCCAAGTCTGATTGTGCCCCGCAAACAACGATCCAGCGAGGCGATTCGTGCTAAGCGGGAGTCTTTGGAGAAACGGCGTTATGAGGGTGCTGAATCTGGGGACGATGAAGATGAAGAGCTCGGACATTTTCAGACTCGGCACCGTGCCCCACACACTTCCAAGGGAGCTCGTTCTAGTTCAAAGCTGGGCACAGAGATGATGCGAACAAACAGCCGTGGGAGTGTTGTCAGCGGCAGCGAGGAGATCTTAGCCAAAGAGAGCGCAGCAGAGTCAGGAGCTGGAGATGTGCATGATTTGGAAGAACAGCTCGGTGCGTTTGACATGTCTCTAGATGAAGCGTCTTCTCCAGAAAGAAGGTATTCTAAACCGGAGTCACCGCGTTCGTCACGATCTCCTGATCATATAAGACGTCCAACGTTGGAACCTCTTCATGAGTATCCTACGGAAATCCGCTCTCCCGATAGCTCTGATCTGCGTGCGCAATCTTTGACGATGGGAATTTCAACGCAATCCAAGGAGGGCACTACGAATGGAGGTGACGCATCACTCGGCCAGATAGGAACCACTTCTGGAGACCCTACCGATTCAGAAGGCATGGACCCTGATGCCACTCCAAGGCCAGCTCCCACTCCGGATATGTCAGAGCTTGATGACACTACCCCGCGTGGTTCAGTCAAAGGTCGTCATGAAGGGAATCAAGAACGCCCAGGAGGTCAGACGGGACATATCCACCTTCGCGATGTCCTCCACTGGAGAAGGCGATAGCCTATACCATTTCAATTTCCAGTCACCACCGTCACATTTTGTTTCAACATCAGTTGTGATCCGAAGTAACGAAGCAAGAACTTTGCTTCGGTGATCAGTATTGATGTCATCTGTTCTTTTATGCCACGTTACGAATTTCATCCATTATCAACATCTGCAACAAACTCAGCTTTCAGATTGATTTCTCGCTCTTGTTCACATTTGCAGCCTGGGGTTTTTCTTCCTTTTCTTTTTCAAAACATCGATCAAGCCTAAGGCGGTTTTATCGGCTGTACTTCTCTTGTGTTTTCCTAGAACTGCACCTTCCCAGGCAAAATTTTTGTACTTGACTAAACTGGGCCGCTTCTTTTCTTTTCGATGTTCTCATTCGATTATCATGTGCATATTTATCCTAGGGGGTTCACCCCCGTTTCTTTACTTTATGATTCATGAATGGTATTATTACTTTGACCATCACGATGATTATTTCACTTTTCAAGTCGATCGTCCCAGTCACTGGGCATAGACAATGACCCCATTCTAAACAAACGTAGCTTATGAAGTAATGGAATATGTATAGATACATTAAAAAGAACATAATTACATGAAAGCAAGTAGTAAATAAAAATCTAAAGAGAACCATAACACCAGCAAAGAAAACATATTATTGCACCTTCTTACCCTGAGGATAATTATTCGCAACCCAAAAACTCACCGTCCTCGCAATCGCCTCTTCCATACCAATAACAGCCTCATAACCCAGTCGATCTTTCGCCTTACGGCATGAATAGAATCGTGTCATGCATGAATACCGTACAGCTTTACGTGTCAATTTAGGCGTCTTACCAAACAGACCGTAGATACCTTCGAAAATGCCGCCGATGACGCTCAGTGCCCCCTCGGGAAGAGGCCAGACCTGCTGAGGCTCAACAGGACGATCGAGTAACTTCCACATTGCGCGGGGGAAGTCCCAGAAGTACATGGGTGCATCGTTTGTGATTACGAAAACCTCCCCGTCGACACGCTCGTAGTCTAGCGGTGCTTCCTGGCCTGCTTCGTACCGCGAGGCGGTCGCAAGTAATTTGTAGGCCGCCAAAAGATGGGCGTAAGCCACGTTGCCGACGTAGGTGAAATCAAAGAGGTTGTTGTTATCGCCGAGTTGGAGGCGGAGAGAGGTGTTGGATCCTAAATAGCCGAGTTCGAGCATTTTGAAGGAGAGTAAGGTATCCTTCTCACCGGTTATGCCGGCCGGACGCAGGGCGCAGGTTAGCATGTTTGTGGGGTTGTTGGATTTGTTGGCTTTTAGCACGAGTTCTTCTGCGAGGCCCTTTTGAGATTGTTAGTAGGATTCTCTCCCAGGAGGACGATGAGGGGTATACTTTTGTCTCGGAATAATATTCCAATTGCGCCTTTCCACGCACATAAGGCCAATCTTCATTGACATTAATCAAATCACTTTTAGTATCGTGTACCACCGACGCAGAGCTCGTGTAAACAAATGCTTTACACTTCTTGCCCCAGTCGCCGTGCACACCACTGGCAACCTCAATCAGCGTCCTGGTACCATCCACATTGACCTTATGGAGCATCTCATCCGTCGATCCCAACGGTGCCGGCGCAGCAGTGTGAATAACAACGTCGGGTTTCACCTTGCGAAATACATCCAACATGGACGATACAGACGTGAGGTCTCCTTCATGGTACTCCGCGCCGGGTAATCTGTTATTCGTCGTTCGCAAGTCGACGATGTGCACTTTTGTGTTGACATAATCCGGGAATCTGCCCTTGAGACCTGGGTATTCGAATCGGGCATCGTTCTCAATGCGTGGTAAGGCGACTGAGGCGTCGGTCTCGGAGGGGAAGGAGAGGAGTTGGTTGACGATGTTCCAGCCTAGGAAGCCGCAGCCTCCGACGACGAGGACGGTGCCTAGTTCGAGGGTGGGCGGTTTGGCGGCCATTGATATGTGTTTTTATATTTCAGGAGATGGGTTTAAGAGGGTATTTGTGTGGTTTTTCCTTGAGTGAATTGATATTTGGCGTGCACTTGTTGATTTGTCCTCGAGCTGACATCTGATCAGTCAACCAAAAATAATATCAGGCCTTAAGGGGTAGGTCGGGCGCATTCCGATTGGATGGTTGCGTGATTACGTAATAGTTCAATATGTCGGTCAATCTACGTAAACAATTTTAACGTGTTGATTCATGAGGCCATTCGAACTGCATCAATGAATTGTGATTGAACACGTCTTACTGAATTGTCTTGTCTTGTCTTGTCTCAAAAGCATTCTGATTCCTACATGTATCTAGATAAAGCAAGCTAACGTTGGAAGGCGCCTAAACATTGCATACCTCCGGCGCTTGCTTCACAAGATATATTTCAACCTGTAGCAATCACACTGAAAATGCAACACGAAAGCTACCTAAGAAAGTGGTCTACAATGTACTCTCCTCAACAGACCGGCGCAGTGCTCGATAATACTTCTTCCTCTCTTCTGGGGTCCCCCAAAATAATCTCGAGGCTTCTAAGTTCACCGTAGTCCTCGGATCAAATGGTGGAGACTCTTCCTCAATCGCCTGCACGATAGCCTCAATATGATACCGCATTTCCCCAACACGGCTTGTATGATAACATAGCATCCCATCCTTGGAGACGCGATGATGGAAAATGGGTGTCTCGAAAAAGACTCGTGGCTGTTCATGTGGGAATCGTGGACTCAAGTGAATCTTGATACTAAACACGCCACCATCGAGATGTGTTGCAGGACGACCAAAGTATGTTACCCCCCAGACAAACGGGTTGTCGCCAACCAGCGAAAGATCTAGCGAAAAGTATCTTCGCTCCTTGAAGTCTTCCGTGATCTGCTGGTACTGGATTGATAGATTACTGGCGATGCACAAGTCGTCTCTTTTCGCATCGAGCCCTTCGATAGACCAGCGTTGGGTCTCCTTCATTATTTCCTCTTTGATTGTTCCTAGACGATCTCTTAGTTCCGGGTAAATGAATCGTCCTTTCATCTCGTTACTGGGGTCTTCGAAAGGCATTCCCTGAAAGGGTTCGTTTAATTTGGCCGTTTTGGACTCCACGTCGATCGTGTGCATGTAAGATTCATAGTACCAAAGAAATCGTCGCTTGCGCAGGTCGTCAAACCGTTGATAGCTCTCTCTGTCATCGTATTTCTCCTCCTCTGCGTCATTAGTATCGTTGGTTTCATCGGCTTCATCGGTTTCAGCCGTTTCGTCGTGATCACCCGAGGGCGATATGCTCTTTCCGATGTTTAAAGACTCTTCAAGGACTTGGATTACAGCGATTCGGAGTGTCTCGTGTTTGATCTAAGGAAAGTCAGACATACAAAACCGATGTCAGCTTAATATAAAATACCTTGGCAACATAGTCGGCCATTGCTTGCTGGTCCTCAGCACTGTCGGCATCTTCGTATCCAGGTTCGTTCTCGTACGGATTCGAAGACATCAGACTCTGAATCGAAATCAGGACAGACTCTAAGCATTGGGCTGATGACCATTCCTCTCCTTGCTTTCCAGGCCATGTTCTGTGGGTGATTAGTATCTGAAAGTATTTCTCAAATTGGAAATATCTACCCGAGGATAGACCTGTAATCAACAAAGTAAGCATGATATTTGTCAAAACTGATAGTAGAGACGCACAAGCAAACCTTTCCGCCGGAATAGATGTTGGGACCGAATCGACAGCGACCAGAGTTTGTCGTGAGCGAAATGACTTTTGGAGGATTGGCGGGATAGTCTTAAGACGTGAGCATAATAGACGACAAATCGAACACGTTTCTTACCTTCTGGGAAGTTGACCGAGAACTATTTTGACAAATAAAGGGATTATGAGAATAATACATCCAAAGTAACGAGGAGATGGTACTGACCTCGAAAAAGCCAAACTCGTAGGGCGTGTCTGGAGGGCCCACGATCAACGCTTTTATGTTGCGAATATCCGACTCTTCATAAGTGATAGCCAAGGCTATGAACGCAGTCAGCAGGATGCTCCAAGTATTGAGAATCGAATCACTCACACAAGTCTTTTCCTTTCTGAAGTTCTGATAGTTCCTAGTAACCAGCGTCTGCTAGTTAGATAAAGTGGCCATGCACTAACAGATTGAAGTCACAGAGAAAAACGTACGCGAGTAATTCGAAGAATAGATTGATGTGACATGGTAGGAATGGGGCAGTGGTCGTAAAATCGAAAGGGGAGTGAGGTGAAGAGGTTGAAGAGTAGTCGAGAAGGTAGGCAGCCATGGCATAAATGACAAGAGAAGGAAGGTACGAAGGTTGCCCCAGGCACCCTATCCATTTAAATAGTCTACCCAGCCAAGTCAACGCCTTCATTTTTGACGGGAAGTACCTACACGATGACCTGGTTGATCGGACGACAAGTGACAGCTTTAGTAGAGATAGTACTTATTACGCGGTTTGACAGGCGCCATAGCGATGGTATTTTTGCTGTCCGGTCTTGGCCTTTTCAGCAGCTAGGAATACATGATAGCTCGGAGTTTCGAGGGTATCTCTTGAAGACAGCACCGGAGTCTGTTCCATCAATTCTCATCACAAAGAGCTCCTCAGATCAGATGTCATTCTCAACACGCCCGATAGAGTTTTCAGCCTCATCTTAGACCGAAGTGAATCATTTGATACAAGAAAGTTGCGTGGCTGACCCTTGATGCCATTCTTCCATGCTCAGTCATCGAGCCAATTCCTCAATTATAGATTGCAAGTCACCACATCTCTGGTGTAAAGATCATTTTGTCGAGCCTGGCTGATGACGTGTAAAATGTCCGAGAATAGCTTCCGAGTGTAGCTTGGCCTTCGAGCGATCATTCTGGTCTCAGTGCCAGTCACACTTTCTCGGAGCATAGCCTCAATCGCTTCCAATACATGACGATCGCATTCGGTGCAATCACAATAACATGTTGTGATAGGAAAGGAAGAAATGGAGACAGAGTTCTGAGAATTGGCGGGGGAAGGCCCCAGCGGCGGGTGCTCACGTGATGGCGTGGCTGGTGATTTGTTGCTTCCCCTTTGGACTTGGGACTTGGGCTCAGCTTCGCGGCATAACAACAACACCCTACTTAACTAACTACGTCCGACTTGCTCTGATCATTCTCTCTACGTTCCTTTCACAACAACGCAATTATCAGATGCACGTGCTTTGATTATTTTCAGTATCTTCGACTAGACATCTCACCTGCTGCTGCGCACCAGGGGCACGTCCTGGAATGCCCTCAGGACAACCGCCCATTGTTTCCCAAAAGTTGCTCCGCCGCTATATTGTTTGTGTCTCACCTCCAATTCCCACCGTGCCTGAGCCTGGCCCCCCTCGGCTCCCCGCATCCCTAACCAGTGTCACTCTCGACGAAAGAGCTGCCGTCGTCGCTTAAATTACTCGACTCTCGTTTCTGACGATTCGCCAGTCTTCACAGCCACCGTGATTTCCTGTGTTGTGCCCTGCCTCCTCTTGGCGCCGATCACCCGCCGAACCATATGCTCGCTCGCTCGTGTGTGTACATGGCCTGACCATTGACCAAGTACCATCAGCAGAAGGCTTCATCCTCGTCAAAGGGGGAACAAGGAACGAGGAAAATAAGCTTGTGTTGTACATCGTGGGATTGTCTATGGCTTAGAAGAACGCCCTCCCACTTGTTGCTGACTGCGGCCCTCTTTCGTGTTCGACGACCCCTTGTTCGGCGGTCTAGGTTATGAAACCGGCACGGTCCTGAACGCTAGAATACTCAAACAGCCGCGGATAATTGAAGGGATCGGATTAGATTTACCAGCAATTTATTAATTCCATCCGAGCACATCAAAAACCTCACAGAAGATCATCATGCCCGATCGAACCTTACCCGACATTCTTATGCCAGGAAATGGCGGCTCTGGAAGTCCCCGTCCTTGGGGAAATGGAGTAGGAACAAATTCACAAACAAACTCTCCGATTTCTCCAATTGAAGGACACTCACCTTTTGAACGCGCCCCGCCAGGCGGTACTCCATTAGCGGTTGCCGCCCCCGCGCCAACATATCAGCCAGACAACCGTGTTGGAAGGAATCCTCCCGAACCCGAGGAACAGCAGGAACCGACCGATGAACAACGCGATACCTCAGCACCAAGGGAAAGGTCACGACCAAGTCGACGCACCTGCAAGAAGTGCGGCGAACCTCTGACGGGACAATTCGTGCGCGCTTTAAACGGGACCTTTCATTTGGAATGCTTCAAATGTCATGTAAGGCTTCCATTCTGCAGACTGCTTAAAATGTCTGTTTCACACGACTAAATTGCTAATGATTCTACGATAGGACTGCGGAAAAGTCGTTGCTTCCAAGTTCTTCCCCGTCGACGCCGAGGATGGCAGTGGACAATACCCATTGTGTGAGACTGATTATTTCCGAAGACTGAATCTTCTTTGCCATGAGTGCGGTGGTGCTTTAAGAGGATCCTACATCACGGCTTTGGATCGCAAATACCATATTGAGCATTTCACTTGCTCCGTCTGTCCAACTGTCTTTGGTGCCCAAGACTCCTACTACGAACATGAAGGGAATGTATATTGTCATTATCATTATTCGACCCGATTCGCTCAGAGGTGCAACGGGTGTCATACGGCGATCCTGAAACAATTCGTCGAAATATTCCGTAACGGCCAGAACCAACATTGGCACCCGGAGTGCTACATGATTCATAAATTCTGGAATGTGAGGCTGGCACCGGCCGGTCAACTTCTCGACAATGCGGCATTGGATAGCGAAGCAACGGATCTTGACCGTGAGAAGATCCGGAAACGGGAAGAACAGATGGAAGAGAAGGTCTATAAAATCTGGAGTATCCTGTCGACATTTGAGGAATCGTCAGCTGCTTGCATATCCGAGATGCTTCTCCATGTCAGCAATGGGGCCTATATGGATGGAGTCTTAGTTGCCAAGAGTTTTATCTCACATGTAGAGATTCTTTTCTCGGCTATAGATACGTTGGCTGCCCTGTTGAGGGAACAGGGACTGAAAGGTGTGTAATCATCATACCAAAGCACGAAGTCTCTAACAACATCTCTAGATCTGTCATACGCGCGCGAGGCGAAGCTGTTATGCAAGAAAATCGTCGCTTTCTTCTCGCTTCTATCGAAGACACAGGAAACCGGAGTGAGGAAGCTTGGTGTTACACAGGAGCTTCTGTCTCTAGTTACTGGCCTCGCTCATTATCTTAAGCTCCTTATTCGCATAGGTCTTCAGGGCGCTTTAAAGCTTGAACGAGAAAAAGACACAGTCCAAGGCCTTTTCGGATTTCTCAACCATCTAGAGCGCAGTCTTCAGGGTCTTAAAGCTATCGAAGAGGCACCGACGGACCTCATGTCCGGTGTGTCTACTTTGGCCGATCAATACTCTGATTGCTGCATAGCATGTAAAGAGCCTATTGATGACACATGCATCATACTAGATGACAAGAGGTGGCACATCAAACCCCCTCATCTTGTTTGCAGTCATTGCCAGAAGGACCTTACCCTGGACCTTTCCGAGGCTATGTGGAGTGAGAAAGATCAGCGTTCCTTCTGCAGTACCTGTGCTCTTCATCTAGGCCGAGCACCAGATGCTCGGGGCGGGTTCGCGAACGTTACCAAGCTTGTTCAGTACGTATTTTTGTTGCAAGTCGCACTTGCTAGGCTACTCTCCGTATTACGGTCCAGTGGTACTCTTCCACACAGCACAGGTAATGAATCGTATTCACCCCCATGAATATCAACATGCTCATTCATTTCGACAGACGATCCTAATCTCAACGACTACGATGCAAATGAAGGCCATCGCGTGGAACCCTCCACAGGATTAACAGCCGAAGCCAACCCAAGGGCAGCAAATCATCGCTCTAAATCTTTTACGGTGGCATCCCATAAAAGTGGAGAATCCTCCTCTTTAGAGCAGACCGTTGGTGAGATGCGCAGGTTGAGGTCCATTCGCAATGAGAGAACTTTATCTACAACTTACAAAAAGGCCCGAGCATCAAGAATTATTGACGGTCCCGAAGGAAGGAGCGTACGCCCGGGATCCTCAGGTGGTGATGGTGCCGACCCTAGGAACCCTGGCTTTCAAATCATTGAAGAGAAAGATTCGAACGGAGAACCGGTCAACGAATTGCACTTTGGACATCAGGATGCACTGACCTTGGACGATATACCTCGCATTGTAGCTGCAGAACAGGCCAAAGAACAGCGACCCAACGCCTCTAGATACGCTGGAAGCAGTCTCGTCAATCCAGACGATTATCAAGCTAGGTATATTCCAGGCCATCGACGGGAAGTTTCTGACGGCCAAGACCAAGCTCCTACTGACGGTACCGGAATGAAGACGAAAAAATACTTCTCAGAACTGTCGGCTCTCGAGTATTTCATTGTCAGACATGTTGCGGTGCTTTCTATGGAGCCACTCTTGGAAGGTCACTTCAATCTGGAAGAGCTGCTATCCTTGATTGAATCACGCAAACCTACTGTTTGGAATCTGTTTGGACGAGCATTCACTAAGGACGCCAAGAAGGTCGGCAAGAAGAAAGGCGTGTTCGGTGTCAGCCTCAATATTCTTGTCGAAAAGGACGGCGCTGAATCTACACATGGAGTAGGTCCAGGTGCCTTGCGAATACCTGTCCTTATTGATGATGCTATCTCGGCAATGCGTCAGATGGATATGTCGGTAGAGGGAGTTTTCCGGAAGAACGGCAATATTCGACGATTGAAGGAGCTAGCAGAATTAATCGATAACAAATACGAACAGGTCGATTTGAACCGGGAGAGTCCAGTTCAGGTGGCTGCGCTAGTGAAGAAATTCCTTCGTGAAATGCCGGATCCTCTATTGACATTCAAACTCCACCGCCTTTTTGTTATTTCACAGAGTAAGTTGCATCTTCTTTTAAGCGTGACTAGCTACTTATGCTGCGGACAGAAATTTCCGATCCCGAGAAACGAAAACGGATATTACATTTAACATGTTGCTTGTTGCCTAAAGCTCATCGGGACTCCATGGAGGTTCTGTTTGCTTTCCTTAGCTGGGCGGCTTCATTTTCTCACGTGGACGAGGAGTCTGGTAGCAAGATGGATATCCACAACTTGGCCACTGTCATGACGCCAAATATTTTATATCCAAATTCCAAGACGGCCAGCATGGACGAGAGTTTCTTGGCTATTGAGGCAGTAACCACCCTAATTGCATATAATGATGTCATGTGCGAGGTAAGTAGTATGCATCGTCATTTTCACTACTCAAACTGACGTTAAACAGGTTCCCGATGACCTCCAATCGATTCTCAATGATACGAGTTTCTTCAAGGATAGTGCCGATATCACGACCAAAGAGATTCTCAAAAGATATGGCGATTTTGGCAAAGGTGTTATTGCTCAGCGAGTAACACCAAATATTGAAAATAGCTCCGGGTCTACTCGTGGTTCCAACACGCCTGTTACTGCTCGCATTGAAACTGACCCTTCCCAAGCAACAGCATGGCAGATGCAAAGCTCCGTGCGACACGTCCAAGCGCCAGGAGGACCAGCGTATACTGCAATGCCTACCAGTCATCCTGGAGGCGAGAACGGTGCACCGGAACAATATCGCGGTCGAAGTTCTAGTACTGACAGTCAGAGGCAAGCCATGGGTCAGCCTTCCCAGGCTGATGCGGAACCAATTCCATATCGTCCTCATCCCGGTACAGGTCCAATGGGAGTGGCTAGTTGAGCAGTCAATATGTCTATTTCATTTTATACCACGACACACGTTTTCTCTTCTCTCTCTCTTTTTTTTTATTTCCTTTGCACGGGTGCAACATTTCCCGAACAGTCCAGCGTTTTTGCTGACAGTGGGTATTAGCTAAGGAAGAAGGCGTTGATTCGTATTTACTTCGTGACGAGGCCATTGCATTGGTGAGCCAGCATGACAGGCGTGAAATATTTTCTTCTTTGTTGCTGTTGCTTGGTTTTTCTTTCAAAAGAGGGTATTATGCAAGCTCAACCTATTTTGTTTTCCTTCTAATATTTTCCCTTTGGAATGGGTATGGCTGAGACATTCCTGACAGTTTTTTTTTTCTCTTTCTTTCTCTTCTCTCTTTGAAAGATGAAGATTATATTCATATTCGATACTCATGCATCGCAGTTTTTGTTCATGTGCTTTACTTTATACTGTTTCCCCCCCTGCTTGATACGATTCCCAATAAGAGGCTACTTTACTTGTTATAGGAATCTAGCGAATTTCATAATCCTTTCAATTGAAGGTTTTCTAGATGGCTGCTTGAATAAGCTTAGGGTTCTGCCACCCACCTGGCCATGGAAGATTTCAACTTCGCGTAATGCACTGTGCTACCTAGGTATAGACCGACCTCCTTAGCACAACACGAGAATAATTGTAACCAAATACATCCATGCCAATATCGACCAGTCTATCCGGGAAACGCAAAAAGGCGTTCACCACAGCTGAATATGCAGCATGTTACGTCCTCCGAGGCGGGATTCGATGTTGGATGTTGATGCTCCTTCTTCGGGGTTAAGGGGCATTCTACTGCGTTCGTGGTCATGGCTGGAGTTATGTCGGTGATTAGTAGGGTGGGACGATGTAGGCATCTTTCGTTTCGAGGGTTAGACAGGATGCGATTGGTGTTTCCAGCGTCTATTTGGCAACCTTGAAGGGCTCCAAGACTAGACTCACAGCCGCGCCCTCGTCAATTTTCGTCCCCGTAGTATTTGTCATTTGCGCTTGCTATGCAGATAGTTGTCGAGCCAAAGACTGGGGTTAACAGAGAAGCCAGAACTAACTCCGTGCAGTCATTGTTGTTGCGGACTTACCTGCGTAGGCGGAATTATTACATAGGCAGACATTCTTGAGGCATATGTAAATATATCCAGATCGGTTTGGCACAGTCTGCTAGTCGCAGTCCATACTCAGGTTTCCTGCTTGAAACAACACTTCCTCTTTAATCAAACGAAGGAAAAGCGAACAAAATGCCCGCTGAAAATTACAACTTCAACAGACTCGCTGGAAAACATGTGGTTATTCTGGGCGCTACCTCGGGCTTAGGCTTTGCAGTTGCGAAAGCTTGTCTGGCGGCCTCAGCCTCTCTCACCATCTCCTCTTCATCGGCTGAGCGTATTGAATCAACTATTCGGAAACTGCTCGCCGAATTTCCCAGCGGCAAAGTAGCAGGGTACCCGTGTAACCTGGCAGGCGACTCCGTGGAACAGGAAATCGAGCAGCTCTTCAAGAACGTCGAAAGCAGCGGCAACCATGTAGTAGATCATATCGTCTATACGGCTGCTGTTTCACTGGCCATAACGCCGATTCAGGAGATCACACGCGAGAAGATCATCGCTACCGGCCAGATGCGCTTCGTGGCTCCCATCTTGGTCGCCAAGATTGGTTCGAGATATATATCCCCTGGCCCGGGTTCTTCAATCACACTGTCATCGGGGTCTGTATGGGAACGTCCTATACCCGACTGGACCATAATCGCCGGGTATATGGGGGCAGTGTGTAGCGCAACGCGGAATTTGGCGCTGGATCTGAAGCCCATCCGTGTGAATGCGGTCAGTCCGGGACTCGTGGATACGGAAATGTGGGATTCACTCGTCTCTGCCGACGAAAAGGAAGCTATGTTTCATGATCAAGTAACAAAACTTGCGACAGGCAGAGTTGCGAGACCAGAAGATGTGGCTGAAGCATATGTTTATCTGATGAAGGACGTTAATATCACAGGTCGGATTATTAGTACTGACTCTGGTCAATTGCTCATGTAGTTGAGAAGTAGGATTTCTGCTTAGCATTAGTCGATAGGTACCTAGCTCGTTGGGGTTGGTTTACACTGGATTGACTGTGGCGTGTCTCTGGATGAGGCTGCCGTTCTCTTGATATTGGACGGTCATGACACCAGATTCGATTTTTTGTTGGAGTACTGCCACCGAGTCTCGGTTCAGGGAGCACCGGAACCGCTGATGAGCGAGAAATTGGAGACACTATTCACAGAGTTCATGAGATTCGTAGTCGGATGATTTGAGAGATTAAACCCATACAGGGCCGACTTAAGAGACTCTGCTCAACTGCCCAGACAAATGTAGCCAGCAATATGGTGACATGATTGGCCTCGTTCGAAAGTCCATCTGTACATATGTACAGCCTTGTCCGTCTTCGTTTGTTTATTTACCACTCCGGATCTCTGTGTCACTTTAGATATTTCTACCCGTGAACTGCTGCAGACCTCGGGGGCTCAAGAAAGATGGCAAGCCAAATCTTGAGCCCTGATTTCCCCGCTTATACAACCTTTATATTGCTAACTTGTGGTCTTGTGTGAGTTCTGACCATCCCCTAGCCACGTTGAGATCATTTAGCTAGGTAGGCATCTGTGCATCTTGAGAAGGTCAATACTCGAGTCAAGAATCGTGACATCTACTAGACTCTGTTGAGCTGACATTTTCGAGAGTATCGTTACTTTAGAACCGAGCTAAGCCTTCATCATCGCTGCTTCCTGAGACAGATTAGACAAGAGAAAGAATCCGAGCACTGAACCCGTTCACATACGATTCTGCAGACAGCGGCGTCCTTCCGAGACACACTTCCACAAGTCCTGACGCATCACAGCCATGGTTAAAGAGAACGACGCAATTGCCATCATCATCATACTACTCATGACATTCGGGATCCTCGTATTCATATGCTTCTGTCGGTTCTGCATGCCGGTCAGGGACGTTGATGGTGAAACGGATGCAGAAAAAGGAATCACCCCAGACGGCGACCACGACGGTGATGCCGGCAATCGTCGGGCTCTAGTACCTCGAACCCCGCCTGGAGATGTAATTAGGATGCCTGCACCGCCGGTTCAAAGCAGTGGTATGAGAGCTCCCAGGGATGATGTTGTTGTTGGAGACAATGGTATAAGGGTTCCTCGAGACGTTGGTCGAGATAGTGGTATTAGAGTTCCCCGTCAACCACAAGCTGTTTGAAAGGAGTGTCCGTCTCAATATGCATTTTATGGCAGAGGAACTGTAACCGGCAGGTTGTTGGGCCGGTTATCTACTAAGTAGTTATATGCTGGATGTCAACTTAGTCAATTGGTACGGGACAGAGAATTTAGCACGCCAGCTACGACATACATGTTGTTACCAGTCCATCGTTCGCAAGCTTGAATTTAGAATTGAGCAAGTTACCCGTAATTTGGTCATGGTCAGAATCGCAGTCATACTGGATAACATCAGAGAGTTGTGTCACGTTAGAGGCATCCCCTTTAGTTCTCGGCCGTCACATCTGGCAATATCTTTACAAGAACATATTCAGCGAGGCGTACTCCATCGGAGTTTCTAAGGACTCTAAGGCGACTTTCGACGATATATTGTCCGTCATGAAAAAATGGTAGTGTGGACGATGGATACCAAACGGCCGAAACCGAAGCACTCTGAAAAGAAGTGAGATTGTCATCTGACGGTGATCCCTCAGTAAATCACTGTAGTGATTCTGCGATTATCGACAGCGCCAAACACGGGTTATACCAGCGGGCGGTGAGTGAGGCAAGTCCAGCTGCCCAGCTACTGTTATGGCTTCGCTTCTTTTGTCTAGTCCGATTTCAATTCTGCGATTGAGAATCTACCTCTCGACGTTCCGTAGTCAGTCAAAAGCATACTTCAATCACAACCACAACGGAGCCCTCGTTGTGGCTCTGAGAGACACGGCCAAGGTCCCCCCTGGCTGCTGCTTTTGTGGATATAACATGAAGGAATCGATTCGAAAAATTGGTTAGCCGGTAATTGGTCCATCAAATTACAAGCAAGTGCACTTATTTTGGTAGAGAAAGTGAATAAGAACAGAACCAAACTTGACAATGAATTGTAATAATCTTCCTGATTATAGAAACCAATAACGCCTTGAACCTGGAGCCGAATTGTAGAAAAGTAGTCCAAACCAGACTCAACACATGCAAAACTCCTCACCATAGAGCTTATGTAAAAGCTCCCCAAAAATCCATATCGAGAAATTGTATGGTTTAGCTGCTCAGGTCCTCTGAGTGAAAAGGCCGAGAAACATGTCCTGAAGAGGCCAATTGGCAATAATCCATATCAAACCCTGGTCATCCGAGTATCAATTGACGGATCAGATATGGATTATTGCCAACATCTCGGAAATCGGCCTCTTCAGGACATATTTCTCGGCCTTTTCACCCAAAGTACCCGCAGGAGCAGCCAAACCATACAATCTCTCGATTCGGCAAGTTGTCGGATCGGGTGATCAATGGCGAGCTCCTTCGATTCTTGGCTCGTACTGCGAACGATGAACAGCCTGATATCCGAACAAACACAATAATCTGTCACAGCCCACCCTCGAGATCACCATGGTATACGATCAACACGAAATCATCATACTTGAGCGCGTTTGCGGAGAACTCTGCCAGTACTAGCTGCATCCTTCTTTGCTGCCACGGCTGATCGCTTAGCGGTTGCTGCAGCAGTAGGACCCTGACTACGAGCCAGTGCCGTTCGTTTTGCGGCCGCACTTGATGTAGTCCCAATAGCTCGCTGAGTGCTTCGATTAGGTTTCACAATCATTGTGCTGGATGACAGGTTGGATGATGTAGTGCTGCTGCTCATGTTGCGATTGTGTTGCCGCGTAGCAGCTGGCGACTTGGGAACGACTGGGTTAGCTGTCTTTACAGCGGTTCTCTTTGTTTGGGTAGTCGCTTTGGTCCTACGGACACTTGGCGTTGGAGACCCGTTCTTTGATTCGGGACGTGTAGCGCGAGCGCGAGCGTCCTCGATCATCGCCTTGAGAGGGCTAGAAGGTTTCAATGGTGAGGTAGGTCGCGACAAATACGAGCCCTTAGCGGGAGATGTGATGAGCGGTGATTGCTTGTAGGTTCGGGAGTTTGATGATTTTGGTGAGAGCACTTTAGTTTCGGCGTCTCTTAGAACTTGGGATACAGATCGCGGCTGGCCAGAGGCAGCTGGATTGCCGCGTTTCTTTGGGTTTTCGAGAGGAATTTGCGCGTCGGGTACTGGTGCATTCTCTTTATCTGAATAACTACCGCCGGTACTTGTCTTTTTGGGACGACGCGATGGAGATTTCGTCGCGCTGAGGGTGGGATACTCGACATCTCTCGGTATTTTCGTCGCGTTTGCACTTCTGGGAGCCTTCGTAGGGACAGCTGACTTCTTCGGGGATTGGTGTTGAGGGGCACTGGCGTATTTTTCGAATAATGCTCCCATGAGAGTTTTCCGTAATGGGATAGGGATGCGATTTACTCGTCTTTCAATTCGTGATCGAAGATCTTGAGCCTGGAGTGCATATTGGGCGCGTAACCGGCGAGCTCGTTCTGTGACTGCAAAGGGGTCAGTGTCCACCAGGGAGCCGTGAAATGCAATCTATGGATGAACTTGAGACGCACTTTCTAATTGTAGGTTGTCAATCAACGTCTGTTTCTGACGCTGAGTGATCTTCAGTTTCTTGCGAGTTGGACTGTTGGAAGGCGTTGTGACGTGATCTTCATGGACAATGTCCTGCTCTGGCTCGGGCGACTTGCGCTTCCTCGACACGGTAGCTGACATTTTCTGAGGGAGGCAAATCGTCTATAGGATGGAATCACTGCTGAAGAAGAAAATTGCGTGTAATTTGACCAGAATTGAGTGTAGAAGCGTCGTGGTTGTGGTGGAGTCGCGTGTAAAAGAGAACTGTGCGGGCGGCGCGTCTGGAGGAACAAAGTGAAGCGATGATGTAGAGAGAAGGACGGGCGAGTAAACAAAGCGATTGGGGGTTCCGAAAGAGGACTAGCGCCATTCCCGGCTGACTTGGCGGCGAGCTTCATCATCATCGTCCAGCATGACCGCCGATTGCCTTAACCACCAACTCAGCCCAAATCCATCGCCAGATCTTTGTTTCAGACACATTCCAAGCTACAAATTCTTCACTATCTTCTTCGAGTCGATTACGAGTGTCATATCAACCGTAACCGTGCTTCGTCTCCATCCACCTCTTATCTATCGTCTTAGAGCTACAGCCAGAGCTTCTAGCTCGGACCCGCCGTCAAGATGGTTTTGGAAGCGACGATGGTTATGTTAGTGTCTTCTGCCAATAATATCTTTTAATGCATGCTGACTCCTTCCAGTGTCGACAATAGTGAGCCCAGCAGAAACGGTGACTACACGTAAGCTTCCTCCGAACGTACCACCTGCCTTAGCTAATCTCTCCAGTGCTACACGATGGCAAGCGCAGATCGATGCCGTGGGCGTTATTGTCTCTGCAAAGATTCGAGCAAATCCGCAGTCTGCTGTCGGTCTAATGAGCATGGGTGGTAACGGACCAGAAGTCCTGTCGACTTTCACCGACGACTTTGGGAAGATCTTATCAGGACTGCAGCGAACCAAGATTCACGGAAAAGCACATCTCGCATCAAGTATACAAGTTGCCGGCGTATGTCATAAAAATTATCTACCTACAAAGCTGGGTATGTGCTGACATTTTGGTGATTACAGTTAGCTCTAAAACATCGCTCGGAGAAAGCCCAAAGGCAAAGAATAATCGTCTTCTCATGCGCCCCCGTAACGGAGGACGAAAAATCGCTCATCAAATTGGCCAAGCGGATGAAGAAGAACAATGTATCTATCGATGTCGTGGCATTCGGTGACTTGGATTCAGATACTACTAAGAAGCTAGAAGCATTCGTCGAAAATGTCAAGGGAGGCGATGGTTCGCACTTGGCCATTATCCCCCCCGGCCCGAATCTACTCAGCGAGGAGCTGCAGGTTACTCCGATCATGGGCGGCGAGCCTGGCGCAGGCGTTGGCGGTGGAGACGAAGGTGGTGATGGGTTCGGATTCGAAGACGCCGCGGAGAACGATCCCGAGCTCGCTTTTGCGCTGCGATTGTCGCTGGAGGAGGAGAAGAACAGACAAGAAAAAGAAAGACGAGACCGTGAAGAGCAGGAAGGTAAATCTTCGCTGGAGAATATTCCCGAAGAAACCAAAGACGGCGGCGAGTCATCTAAGGATAATGATAAGATGGACACGGCGTAGGTTCAGTTTCACGGAAGCGGCAGTACGCAAGCTTCAGCTGCATTTTCTTAGGATGTACGGAGCGTTATTAGTCCTAGCACATATGAATGTAATCTTAGATAGTATACATCGATAAGATTTCCTCATCGCGACATGTGTCGATCCCAGAACTTCTGTATCGTTCTCTAAACACGGATTGTTTATATTATGCCTATGCTCTGCCTCGTAACCACGTACCCAGATGCCGATCAAAAGCCTCACATCGCACCGGCATCTCCAACTGGTAAAACGGGTTCTTCATCACATAATCTGCATATAATTCATACACCTTTTTCATGACGGCGTCTATATTGGTCATCAATGGATCGGTGAAGAGGAGAAATTTCGTGCCCGTCAGGGTCTGGAAGCAGGTCAAACGGAAGCGATCGGTCTCAAGCACTTCAATCCCAGATTTCGGTTGGCCTGGTTCTGGTAGCGACCAGCTTGAGGATGCGTTGGGTGTGGTAGGCGTTGATGATGAGACTGTAGTAGTGTTTGTAGGTATGCGAGGGGTTATGGATCGAGTAATGGCGTGGACGCTGTTGCGGAGAATGACGAGTTAGTAGATCAATTCACACCGCTGTTGTCTGCGGCATTCTCTACGAGAGAAGACGAACCCGTGAAATGTTCCTGCTAGGACCAGGTAGTCATTTGTAGAGAGCTTTTGCAGGCCAGCCTGGAATTCTCGTTGGTAGATGAGACCGCCCGCCTTGTTTATGATGATGAGTGAAAAGACGGGCCTGGAAGTAGGCACTGGAGTCAGCGATGACTATTGATTCGAGAGGATTGAATGTATATACGTACATGATTGCCAACTGACAGAACTGGTGCTCTGTCAATCTGTAAGCGAAGGGGTGCCTTATTGCCTGCGCGACATCACTCCGTCGCTCCTTCCTCCCGGTGTCGTTGCGTTCCTGCCCAAAAATCTAGCTCAACCAGAACAAACTCAAATTCAACGGCGATTCTGACTCTCTCTTCCTCTTCTTTTTGTTGTCTCTCGACCACCGTGTGCATGAATTGACTACATATACACACTTCCTATCATATCTCCGCAGTTCGAAGTTAAGGAGAAGAAGCTACGGTATGGTAAGCGGGACAGATAGTTACTTGGCAGCCTACTGACCAATGACCTACGGTCTACAGACTCTACACAATGGACGACCTTTTCTTGAAGAGCAGGCAAGGCATCTTCGGTGCGTACTAAGAGCATCTCACTCAAACTGGGAACCGAAAAAATTGTTCTATGCTGATTACAATTCACTGGCCCCCGATAATCGAATGCCGGGCTGTGCAACAGTACATGCAACGAGCCGAGAGAGCATGCAGTAACTTATCGAGAGAGCGCAGGATCTCGACTGGTGTCTCCAAAGGATGCATGTTGCGTTGCATCTTCACTATGTACGTTGTGTCATGATCAAGTCCCAGTGCGCGCGGGGGATATATCTACGACTAGATAACTTCGTCCGTATCAGGTTGGATCATCATTCAGCTTGAGGCGAATGTCAGCTTCCCACACCAAGACATTTAAGTTGATCTGACGCTCACTAAGCCACTGCGGGATCACTACTACTACTTGACTAACTCACTGTTGCGGAAACTAGGAAGCTTAGTACTGGCTATTATTAACTATCTGTCACGCTGCAGCGGCTGCACCCTGATTACGCAGGTGAATGTTGGGTTTACGCCCGGGCAAATGGGCGGTACGCCTCACCAGGCTCACCTGCATCATCCATGTCGGGTGAAGGATCTACAAGGTGTATCCAATAGACCAACCCTCCCTACCGCCCCAAGAATGGAACCGCCATTATTGTGTGCTAGGTTCCGGTAATCGACTTGTGGGCACCGGGTAACAAGGAAAAGCGAACAAGATTCGAACGACTCATCCTGAAATCTGATTATGATAAGCACCAGCGTCGTCAGGTGGTCCGACTTGGATGTCGATTTCTCCTACTACGGCATTTACTATTATTTGCAATGGACGAGCAGGTTCGCCACATACCTCCGGATAAGCTTCCTTAGTCTCATGGGTCAGCCCCATGTCGGTGCAAAAGCACGACTTTATCGAGTGTTCTGGACCTGACTAGATCTTACTCCAGGGACTGCGGCCTTCCACAAGCTAATATTGTCGTCCCTGGCCCAACTTAACAAGTTGACAGTGACGAACCCTGTCAAAAGCAAAGCCAATTAAGGCAAACACGTAATTTGAAACGCGGGCGACAGGCATGTTCTTCACTTGATCATCTCCGTTACATCCTGACAAACTCATTTGGATTACATGACTCGGAAAGGAGGCACACACTTCACTCAGGTAGTGGCCCAAAAAGCAAAGACATTATGACACACTTCTATGCAGGGGTGCTGTGACACTACGAGTTGTCGATGATTGCCCAGCTCCGCATCTGGCACGATCCAACGTTATTCCCGGGAAAAATTATCCCACCCCATGGCATCTTGACGATCTAGAAGCGAATGCGCGAATTGACAAGAGGAGAAAGCAGAAAGAAAAAGAAACCATCAAGTACTAAACTTTGCTAGTGAAACATTCACTGTTTTTAGCATCTGCAACCCAGATATCTGGTCGCCCAATTTGGAAAACCATTGTGAGTGGTGGCTTCTGTCAAGTCAATATAACATGCATGGATGATTAAAATGCGTAAGTATGGGACAATTCAGGTGATCGAGACTCGACCTCCTGCTAGCATAACAAAATGTGGCACGGCTAGTGATTACGCGTACGTACAAAATACGCTATTTGAGACGCCTTTCTGAGGGTGCGTGGAAACTGGCAGATGTTTCTATCATTAGAGTACGCTCAGCACGGAGGAACATCCCACCGTCCTGCGGGACGTCTTATGCAGGGATCATGAGCTGAACCCTCCTAGGAGGTTTATCTTTGAGAGGACCGGGTATCTATCTCGTGGCGATCTCGATGTTTCCCCACACCGAGCCCGGGGCAGAAGTTCAGTCACGCATGTTAACTTAGTCTGTCGACTTAGTTGGCCATCATCGGGCTTGTCGCGCCTTTACCGAAATTGGCATTCGACTTCAGCATTTGAGAAGTCGTCTGCCAATCGACGTACGCTCGGTTTCTTGGCTACCACATGGCAGTGGCTTTTTAAATCTCCTTACGCAGTAGCGACTGATACTATTACTACGGAGTTCGTACCGCTCGCTTCAACTAATCGACTTGTGGCACAGTTCAAAGACCGGTAATGATACGGTCAGACAGTAGACTTCAACTAGCGTCAACAGACGTCGCAAGGTGAGTCCTGATCAGAACCATGTTTGGGAACACAAGACATGCTCGGGGAATGCTGTGCTGACCGAGTTGGTGATAGCGTACTCGTAGCGACCCGAGTGTGTCAACTCTATCCAGACTCACAGCCACTGGAATTGAGGGCTGATTGTTGTGTCTCTTCTAAGTTCTCATGTAACTCTTTGTTAGCGAGCTGCGGTAGACTCACGCTTTTAGCGGTCAGTGAGCCACACACACAGCACCGGTCAAGGCAGACTTCCGACGATGTAGTCAATCATCTGATGAGCTAACCTACGAATTGCTTAACTATCCAGTGCTATGATTGGATTGGCGCTATCTTTCAGCGGGAGCCTGGGGGACTATTGCACGCTACGTAGGGGTACTAACCAAATAGTCAGATCGACTACGTAGTTACTACGACTGACTTTTCGACGGACCCGGGTGAAGGTAGATTGGCATTCCAAATCATCTGCCCACTCGGCGGGACAGGACAGGGGTCTAAGTTAGGGACGTTATTTCTTCTTCTCTCCTCAGCGGCAAAAGCAAAGATAAGACAACGCTAGTCCACGACTCCGCGTTTTTGCATAAGTCCTTTGAAGGCCTGAATTTTATCATTTGACTGAATAGGCTTGTGATTTTCCGCGTCCAGCTTTGCTTCCGTGGTGTCTGTGGCTTGCGACGACGGTATGCATTGAACAGAAGGATGCGGAACCTCTTCCATAATGCGTATATGTGCATTGTGCATGAAGGGGATTGACTTGTGTCACCAGCGACTGCCCCCTCTACATACTAGTCTCTACCAGGCCAATGATCAGGGAGATGGGATGCAGGCACGGCGAGACAACAGAATCACTAACCGAATGATTTGATTGAACGAGCACCGCGCCCATGTCAGACTAGCGTCTACTAGGGTCTAAGTCGGACTCACGAGAGACTGAAGTGATACCGGTAACCAGCAGTCTAGAGTCTCTGATGCGGCTGAAATTGCTGGCCCAGGATTGGCTTATACGTACCCAGGAGTCTGTTTCCTTTTGGTTATCCAATGGGCAATTGCAAAGACTCACGTAGGCAAAGGGGGCTAATTGAATGCAAGTCAACCTGCTTCGACATGATTGGTCACTTTCGTTTGACACGACTGATTTAGTATCGAGACAGGACTAAGGTGCATATCTTATTTATGAAGAGCCAAGTAGGGTATGGACTATGGAGACAGGATGGTTGACTGATAACTATATAAATAAGCTCAGCTGGCTGCTCACGTCGACCAGCTGAATATGGATGACAACTAACGAACTTGATTTCATCTCCTCTTCAAGCTCAGCTGAATTATATGTGTTTGCTTGCGAACTCAGTCCAGACTTTTCATACCCATCGCTGCCATGACTTGGGATGCCTCTTCCTCCCCACTATTTTCGGGAAATGACATGGAAAGTAGAATGATACTATCTATGGCCTCTCCACCTTTGGATACAATCTCTCTCAGCCCACTGCCCATGGAAGAACAGCAACATAACTATCATCCCTTAAACCACTTGGATCGCAGACTCCGTCTGGAGCAGGATATACTACCCCTCGAGAAATTTGCCAGAGGAGCCTCATACCCGGATACCAAGGAACTTCATGATACGTACCATCGTCCACTCGCTCGCGTCTTTGAAAAGGATACCGCTAGTATTGGAATTTTCCACGACTCCGTCTACAGTGATGAATTTAGTTATCCATCGCCGTCGTCGCATGGAGGGCCCGCTTTGGATATTTCCTCCAT
The DNA here is from genome assembly GCA_023625975.1 of Talaromyces sp. PYS2103. Lineage (NCBI taxonomy): Eukaryota > Fungi > Ascomycota > Eurotiomycetes > Eurotiales > Trichocomaceae > Talaromyces > Talaromyces sp. PYS2103. The sequence goes on from JAMAGB010000036.1 coordinate 95,356, forward strand.
TTCTGAGACTGATCGGTCCCCTAGTCCGAAGGCTGGCCCATTTAGATATTCCGGGTCTTATTCCATGGATGCTGGTTCGAGTTTTGTAAGCCACTGCTGGGTTAGTGGTAATTGGTTTGGTATGCCGTGCGATGTTCAAAATGTTGATGGTAAGTCATTCCTCATCGAGCTTGAGCGTCGCGAGAAACTAACCTCTCCCCCTGCTGACACAGAGGTGATGTATCCGGAACCTGCAACCCCAGTCCAGCAGAAGGTGTCACAAATATACAGCCCTCGTGCGAGCCTCTACAACAGCCAAGGCGAAATCCTCAACGACCTTGAAATCAACGACGATGTCGACGCTGACGGCGAACCTGATGCAATGTGCGCTGACAGCGATGAATCAAAACCATCATCAACCATCCAAAGTACTTCCAAAATGTTGCCGCCCAAGACGAAGAAAAATCCCCGCAATCGCGGTGGTGGTCGGAAAGGTGCTGTAGCCACAGCAACAAATCCGATTCTGAAGCCACCTATATTCAAACGCGTTACATCCCGCAAGTACAGCCAGAGCTCCAGGAGCAACAAGGCCCGAGGATCAGCTAAAGAGACGAGTTCTTCCGCCGCCGCCGCCGATCGCATGTATACCTGCAGTTTCAAAATGTACGGGTGCAAGAGTACATTCAGTTCCAAGAACGAATGGAAACGCCACGTTGTGTCGCAACACTTGAAACTCGAGTTCTATCGTTGCGATCTCAAAGGCTGCAATGACACCCACAAGGGACCGAATGATTTTAACCGCAAGGATCTATTTACACAACATCTTCGTCGAATGCATGCCCCTTGGCCCGGGAAGACTGTACCTTCATCCGCGGAAAAGGAAAAATTTGAGAATACACTTGACGCACATGCCGTTCGGTGCGTGCACAAGTTACGCGATCCACCAGCCCGGACGAACTGTGGCGTGTGCAAAGAAGTATTTGTGGCCTGGTCGGATCGTATGGAGCACATGAGCAAGCATTACGAAAGGCTTTCGCAGTTTAAGGAGGCGAGGGATCCGGATCTGGAGGCGTGGGCCTGTCGTGAAGACATCTTGTCTCCGAAGGATTCCTCCTCTGATGAGCTTATATTGACTGATTTGATCAGTAAGCGTCGGTCGGGTTAGCCGTCACTCCTCGACTTTATTTATTATCTGTGGTATTATTGACTTGTTTTAATCGTGTTGCTTGCTTGGATAGCTCTGGATACCCCCCTCTTGATTCGCATGGATATGGATACATGTTGTAATATCTAACGACTTGATGAAATGTTTGATCGATACAATTGCAGGAACAGGCATGATTTGCTGCTTCGGTTTTATGCGACTGTTGTTTTTTAATGTTGGTTGTTGTTTGTTATATTACTACCGCATAGATTGGTTTCGGTCTGGGGGTCTGTATAAGAATGATAGTTTGATTTACGCTGTATTATTGGCCTTCTATCTCCTCTATTGATTGATTCATTAGGTAAAAAGAATGTCATTAAGCCAATTGAGAGATTGGTTCCTTGGTGCTGAAACAGAAACAAGGCGTTGAAGTCCTTAGCTTCAGCGTGCAATGGCCTTGCTCAACATGTGCTTATATGCCAACCTACATAATCTGGTAGAAAAAATTCAGGTATCGGGTTCTATTTCACTACTGCTGACATAGTGCGTGGTCAGCCATGTACATGATAGCATCAAGGTAGTTAGATGACTGGCGCGGTGACCTTCATGAGCAGCAATGTTATCTTTGTATAGGTTGGAGGTAGAGGGTGTGCCTAGGTGACGATCTATGCATGGACCTACCTACCTATGGTATGTGACAAGATGAAAATGTCCACCCTGACAGCGCCTTGTCCTACTAGCTTCTATATACAACATATGTTTCCATTTCGACGATGATATTCTCGATCCAGCCCCCACGTTGGTCAGCGCTGACCATCAGGTATGGGCCTGATGGCGTTCGATGGGAACTGCCATCTGTCATTGCTTTACACACATACATGGTATAATGTACATCAAGTAGGGTAAACTGTTTCAAGATCTCCATGTGGCAGGTGAAATAAGCCCTTTCGGATTGTATTCCTGTGTACACGATTTTGCGATTCGGCGGGGTTGGATGGATGGATGGCTATTTTTGTATGATTGCATGTAGTGCTACGGGCGAAACGTTCCCATTTGGCCTGGATATTCATGGTTAACATGTCATCTTGATACCAGAATTGGTATCTGTTCGTGCAAGAAATAGAAGGTTATTGATCTAGCCGGGTCTGTCGGAGGCGTGTGGTCAGATCTGTAACTATATTGAGCACTAACCAGGGTTAATCTGACCAGCCCCATGATGGATGTTGAGGCAGCCTTGGAAGACTCGAAAGGACCGCGCTCTCTGGCATGACTAAACGACCAGTCTGACAAAAGACTGAGACATAGGTACATGTAATGTTATCGGCAGCATATATGATATTTGACTTGCTAGTTAGAACCTCACATATGTTTCAGCACTTATATGACTAGTTTCACTCTTTCCAGTCTCGAAATGCAACAATCAAACCAACAACTGCATCTAACAGTCCCAGAACAGCCAACACATCTAGTCAACGACGAATCTCCCATCGACCGATACGGTCCTTTATCGAGAGGTGTAACTGATTCCGACACATACCCCAGATTATCGGGACGATCATCATGCTACTCGCGGGACACAGATGAGTATTCTCTTTATGGAGGAGTGGAAAGAAGAGAAAGTGTTAGGCAGGATTATGTCGATGGAATTCCCATCGGGTACTCGCGGGACACAGATGAATATTCTCTTTATCGAGGAGTAGAAAGACGCGAAAATGGTAGGCAGGAATATGTCGATGGAATTCCCATCGGGGATATACAACGGCCGACGCCGGTTCATCTTTCGGTAAACACCGCTCGATATACAACGCAACATGGAAATGAGAGCAAATTGATAATCCAGGGGTTGAGTGATCCGTACAAAACTGGAAGCAGCCCGGTTTCTGCTCGGCAGGAAGTGAATGCAGTCGATGACTCCTCATGGCGGATGTATAGCAGTTCGGAGTTGGGTTTGAAGCCGATATGGCCATTACGAATAGACTCACGTAACCCTCGGGAACAGAGTCCAGTTCCATCGCCTCGGAGACAGAATTGGCAGACGGCCGAATGGCCCGGATCTAAGTCAATTGAAAGACCGTCTGTGCCGCCTATCAGACCGGAGCGATGGAGTGCAGTCAGTCCATCATTTAGAACACCGACCAGTCTTGTCAGTCCTTTCAAGAGGCCGCCGAGTATTGTTATTAGCACTATCGGTGCCGGAAGTACGTCGCAACTGGGCAAATACTCGACTGGGCCAAAGAGTCCATATTCTAATTCACATAGACGATATCCGCCAAAGATGGATACGGTGTTAATCGGTATTGCTGTGGCGCTGGCCACGTTTTGCACGGCGATGGTATGTATATCCACTGACTTAAAAACCGAGCAAAAGTGAAACTGTAACTGACGTGCAATAGGACAGGGTGATAATCCCAACAGCGGTGCCTGCCATAACAGACCAGTTCAACACAATCGAGGACATCGGATGGTATGGAACATCCTATCTCCTAACGGCCTGCTCGACACAACTCCTCTACGGCAAATTATACCAATTCTACACCGCGAAATGGGTTTATATAGCTGCACTTGCCGTCTTTGAACTTGGATCGATTGTTTCGGGAGCTGCGTCTGTTTCGCCCTTGATTATTTTTGGTCGTGCTTTGGCTGGTGTAGGCGCTGCTGGGGTTTTGTCGGGGAGTGTGTTGATTTTGGGACAGTGTGTGCGGTTGGGTCAAAAGACTGTTTATTTCGGGATACTTGCTGGGGTTCATGGTGTTGTGTTGGTGATAGGGCCTCTGTGAGTCGTTCCATTCCGAGATTTGGGTAGGAGTTAATTGACTGACATGGATAAGACTCGGTGGCATTCTCACACAGTATGCCTCATGGCGTTGGTGTTTCTTTATCAATATACCCTTTGGACTGATATCATGCATCTTACTGGTGGCTTCGAACTGGGACGGTCCGCGAAATGCAAGTAGTCAATCAACCCCCCAGGATAAACTGGCCCTTCTCGACCTGGAAGGCACGCTGCTTTTCCTCCCTAGTATCGTCTGCCTGTTACTCGCCTTACAGTGGGGAGGCGTTGAGTATCCGTGGACTTCGGCCTCCGAGATTGTCCTGTTTGCCGTGTTTCTCGTGACAATTATAGGATTCATTCTGATTCAATATTACAAGAATGAGCTGGCGAGTATCCCACCACGGATATTCTTGAATCGGAACGTTTATGGCGGGATGTTGACTTCTTTCTGTTTGGGTGGCAGTATCGCCCTGGTGGTGTATTATGTATGTTCAGCATGATTATCATATGGGCGTACTTATGCTGACATTGATAGCTCCCGTTATGGTTTCAAGTAACCGAAAACGCGTCACCTTTACAGTCAGGAGTTTTGCTGTTACCCCTCGTGCTCACTCTGGCGATCACGTCGATTGCTAGCGCTAGCCTGGTCAACATTGTCGGATACTACACGCCTTTTCTAGTCTTTGCATCCGTCGTGATGTCTATCAGCAGTGGCCTACTGACGACTCTGGAGGACAGTACTCCGGTGTCGGCATGGATCGGTTACCAGATCCTCTTTGGCCTCGGTGCAGGTTCCGGCATCCATCAAACCGCGTTAGGTATCCAGGCATCCTTCCAGAAACATCGAGACATTGCTGTTGGCACTGTGATGATAACATTCGCGCAGACCCTTGGCGCCGCTGTTGCTATTGGCATGGGTCAGAGTGTCTTCGAGAATAGTCTTGTCAATGGCATTCAGGCAGCAAGACTGGGAGACGTAAGTGTGCAGCGAGTGCTTCATACTGGAGCGATGGATTTGAGAAAAGTGTTTGATGGGAATGATCTTGATACGGTGCTGCATTTGTATACTCATGCCATCGATCAAGCGTTCTATGTGAGCGTGGGATTTACGACGGTGTCTATATTGGGCGTGTTGGCGATGGAATGGAGTTCTGTACGGGGTAGAAGAGCCCCGGTAGTTCTTGGCTGATAGATCACTATGCGGTTTTCCTGATAATCTCTGTCATGGCACTGCATGTATTGGATGTTGATGCTTCTCACAATTCCAAGCCATAGCTGTCTGTTCAACTTGTTTCATTTTTCAGTCGACCTATATGAAGATGATCAGCCAGCCTTCTGTATTCTGTATCCTGTCTCCCGTGGCTGAAATCGAGTGATATCCCCTTAGGACATCCACTCACCTACTCTGGAATATCACCTCACACCGCGTGATCACCTTTGCCAGCTATTTACACCCATACTAGATCATCTAGTATGCGCGGATCTTTTTATGATCTGTATAAAATGAGACGATAGATTGCTCCATAGATGGAAAAGACGAGTGGAGTTGACGTGACTGTGGGCCTGGGGTTGGCCTGAAGCTAACCTCATCGAGAGATCCGAGCGATACGATCGTACGGCGTACACAAAGCAATACCATTGGTCTGGCTTCCGTAGCGCACTTACCGTTTCTGGTATGACGACGTATTTAATCAGTATTGGACCGTACCGCGGCCGCACCTTTTCTCCTAGCAAATTGGACAGGTCCGGTATTGTTTACTGTATGCTGATTACAGATCTATCACACCCGATCAATTCACAAGTAGGGACTAACTAGAAGGAGCTTAGTTCAGGGAGCACGGGTCTTGATGTTTCTACTTTAATACGCCACGCTGCTGTCTGATTCGTCAGATCTGGGTTTGTGATGGAGCCACTGAAACATGGAAACAACGCTAGGCCCAAGAGGGGGATTCAGTCCTTTAGGTATCCACCGCATCAACGGCTATCGTACAGTACAGCTTCTGACTGGCTGGTCGTATCCAGTCCGGGGAATTTCCCTCTTTGGTCTTTACTGGCTCTTCCTTCCTAGTGTCTCTAATGCTCCTCCTTCATCCTTCTCCAATCTTTGGACGAAGAAAACGTCGCAATGTTGGAGACTCGCTACTCCATGCAGCATATGCAATGGCACATCTTGCCAATAGCAGCAGCAATGACTTGCGGATAAACCTGTTCGTCATCATGCCATATGGTTCCTATCCATTCCCATGGAAATATGCTCGAGCTTCCATCCGCACTTATACGGTTCTACATGCCTGGCGCATGCATTGAGCTCTCGCTACTAGCCTGGTTGTGGCACAGTGTTACTGGGGATTTTATTTGTGGAGATCGTATATTTCGTATCGTTTTTTATATATCCTTGACACATCACTACCCGTTTTCCCTTGACGAGTTCTATAGCACTAGGACGACTACATGTCGGCTGAGCCGTACAACTGAAAAGAGCAGGAGTCGCCACGTCTTGAGACTTATACATGTTACTTCTTGTACTCCATCTCCTACACGCTCCCCTACCTAGCAGCCATAGCCAAGTCAATGGCACAACCCGCCCCTGGGGTTGTCGGCGTCATTGCCGCTGCTCCAGATCTAACACAGCGCGTGGAATCTGAGGTTCACGAGAAGACCGAGCACCATGGAGGATTGGCAACCGAATCAACGGATCAAGGTTCCTTTGACGAGATGAAAGAACAAGAAAGAGACGAAATCACCTATCTCGCGCGGCAAATATCGCAAATCTCCCGCGGAAGCAGTCTGCCTTCTGGAGAACCTACGAATTCATTTCTCGATACTTCTACCGATCCTGAGTTGGATCCGAATTCGGAAAGGTTTAATCAGAAGAAGTGGGTAGAGAATTTGCTGCACATTACCTCTCGCGATCCAGAGACATATCCTCGTCGAACTGCTGGCGTTACCTTCCGAAATTTAAATGCGTATGGGTACGGAACTGCGGCGGATTATCAGGCCGATGTCTTCAACACCTGGTTAAAAGCGTTTGGCTACATGAGGGGTTGGTTGGGGTTGCGCAAGAAAAGGCGCATTGACATTTTACGGGATTTTGAAGGATTGGTGAAAAGTGGCGAGATGCTGGTTGTTCTGGGTCGACCTGGAAGGTACTCACTCTTCACCTTCTATTATAGTAGACAAACTGACTCAATGATATCTAAGTGGTTGCTCGACGTTGCTGCGTACACTCTGTGGAGATACACACGGCCTCTGGCTTGACCAAGGAACCGATATCCAATACGAAGGAGTCTCCTATGAAGAAATGCACTCTAGATTCCGTGGAGAAGTCATCTACCAAGGCGAGCAAGAGATTCACTTCCCCCAGATGACAGCCGGAGATACTCTACTCTTCGCCGCCCGAGCTCGCGCCCCTGCCAATCGACTTCCTGGTGTCAGCAGAGAACAATACGCTACTCATATGCGCGACGTGGTCATGGCAATTCTAGGGCTGTCGCATACTAAAAACACTCGTGTTGGAAATGAGTATATCCGTGGTGTTTCCGGTGGTGAGCGTAAGCGTGTCAGTATTGCTGAGACAACTCTGTGCGGTAGTCCTTTACAATGCTGGGATAATAGTACTCGTGGTTTGGATAGTGCGACTGCTCTGGAGTTTGTTCGCACTCTGCGGACTTCCACCAAGTATTCAGGCTCTACTGCGATCGTAGCTATTTATCAAGCCGGTCAGGCTATTTATGATGTGAGTAACACTATCACAATTATGTAGTCATTGATGCTGATCCGGTGATGCATAGATATTTGACAAAGCCATTGTTCTGTATGAAGGTCGCCAAATTTACTTCGGTCGCGCTGACGATGCAAAGCGGTTCTTTGTCGACATGGGATTCCACTGCCCCCCACGACAGACCACCGCGGATTTTTTAACATCTCTAACAAGTCCCGCAGAACGGGAAGTGCGTCCTGGTTTCGAAGGCCGAGTACCCAATACACCTGACGAGTTTGCTGCGCGTTGGCGCGAGAGTCCAGAAAGAGAGACTCTCATCGCTGAAATGGAAACTTTTCAAGCCGCCCACCCATTGGGAGGCGAAAAATACAGGGAGTTTACTGAGTCTCGCAAGAAAGAAAAGGCTAAAGGAACGCGCGCTGCTTCACCGTATACCTTGACATACCCTATGCAAGTCAAGCTTTGCTTCTGGCGTGGCACGAAGCGGTTACAAGGTGACATGAGCAATACTTTAGCAGCTGTTATTGGCAATATTGTCATGTCATTGATCGTTTCCAGTATGTTTTACAATTTGCCACACGATACAAACAGTTTCTACCAACGGTCTTCTTTGATGTTTTTCGCTATCCTAATGAACGCATTTGCCAGTGTTCTTGAGATCCAAACCTTGTGGGATCAGCGGCCTATCGTGGAAAAACACAAGAAGTACGCCCTTTATCATCCGTCCGCAGAAGGTCTCAGTTCAATGTTGGTCGATCTGCCCGCCAAAATCATTAGTGCTGTGGTGTTCAACTTGATCCTGTACTTCATGACGGGCCTCCGTCGTACACCAGGAGCATTCTTCACATTCTTCCTTTTCTCTTTCGCAACAACCCTGACTATGTCGAATCTATTTCGATTGATCGGATCTCTATCACGTACGCAGGCACAGGCAATGGTACCAGCAGGTATTTTCATGCTCGGCCTCATGATCTATACTGGATTCACGATTCCAATTCGAAGCATGCACCCTTGGTTCCGCTGGATCAATTATATCAATCCAATCGCATACGGATTTGAAAGCCTGATGGTTAACGAATTCGGCAATCGAAATTGGACCTGTTCGAGTTTCGTCCCCAGTGGACCAACTTACAATAATTTACCCGATCAATCGTTCATCTGCCAGGCTAACGGTGCTGTTCCTGGACAGTCGGTCGTTCAAGGGAATGACTACTTGGCAACTACCTACCAGTACTCTCAAAGTCACCTATGGCGTAACCTTGGCATACTGGCTGGGTTCTTCTTCTTCCTCTTGGGGCTGCTTATCATTGCTAGTGAACTTGTTACTGCTAAACCATCCAAGGGTGAAATCTTAGTTTTTCCACGAGGGAAGATTCCCAGTTTCGCCAAGGAGAAAGGCAAGAAGGAGGACGCGGAAGCGTCAGTGGAAAATACCAAGACGAGTGTTGAGAAGGATGGCCACGATGAGGCAGCTGCCATTGTTCGACAAACATCCATTTTTCATTGGCAGGATGTATGCTACGATATTAAGATAAAAGGCGAACCACGAAGAATCCTTGATAATGTTGACGGATGGGTTAAACCAGGCACGCTTACGGCGCTTATGGGAGTGACTGGTGCCGGGAAGACAAGTTTGCTAGATGTTTTGGCGAATCGCGTCACTGTTGGTGTTGTCACGGGTCAGATGCTTGTTGACGGCTGTCCGCGAGATTCGTCTTTTCAACGAAAGACAGGATACGTGCAACAACAGGATCTTCATCTTGAGACTTCGACTGTTAGAGAAGCGTTGCGGTTCTCCGCTCTTCTTCGCCAACCAGCGTCGGTTCCTAAGAAGGACAAATATGCATACGTTGAAGAGGTCATCAAAATGTTAGGCATGGATGAATACGCAGAAGCAGTCGTTGGTGTTTTAGGTGAAGGTCTCAATGTAGAGCAGCGCAAACGATTGACAATAGGTGTCGAAATCGCCGCTAAGCCTGATCTGTTGCTATTCTTTGACGAGCCTACATCGGGTCTGGACTCTCAAACTGCATGGAGTATCTGTCAATTGATGCGAAAACTCGCGAATCACGGTCAAGCTATCTTGTGTACCATTCACCAACCTTCTGCTATTCTTATGCAGGAATTCGACCGTCTATTGTTCCTTGCAAAAGGAGGCCGAACTATCTACTTTGGCGACTTGGGCAACAACATGAACGAATTGATCTCCTACTTTGAACGACACGGCTCCTCCAAGTGTCCTGAATCTGCGAATCCCGCTGAATGGATGTTGGAGGTTATTGGTGCAGCGCCTGGCTCGAAAGCTGACAAGGACTGGGCCGAGGTGTGGAAGAGTAGCTCAGAACGTGCTGCTGTTCGTGAAGAGCTTGCTATTATGAAGGCAGATCTCCGGGCCAAAGAGCATCCCGAGAATGCTGCAGGCTGGTCGGAATTTGCTATGCCTCTCTGGTATCAATTCTTGGTGATTGTTCATCGTAATTTCCAGCAATTCTGGCGTACGCCAGGCTACATCTATGCCAAGATGACCATGAGCGTGATTCCAGCAAGTTTTCCTAATTCCTTTCTTCTAATTTGTTATACTAACCGTCATGTATTCAGACACTATTCATCGGTTTTTCTTTCTGGCGAGCTGGAACTTCAATACAAGGGCTCGAGAATCAAACGTTCGCCATCTTCATGTTCCTTACCATGTTCCCTAACCTGAGCCAGCAAATGATGCCTTATTTCGCACTCCAACGCTCATTATACGAGGTTCGCGAACGGCCTAGTAAAGCATATTCATGGATAGCATTCATTCTGGCGTCGATCGTGGTTGAGATTCCCTGGAATCTACTCATGGCTGTGCCCGCTTTCTTTGCATGGTATTATCCCATTGGGCTATATCAGAACGCGGAACCGACAGATAGCGTTATTTCGAGAGGCGGAACGATGTTCTTGATCATTCTGCTGTTCATGCTATTCACCTCGACGTTCACAATAATGGTTGTTGCGGGCATTAATGATGCGGCTACTGCAGGACAAATTTCACAACTGATGTTTTCGTTATGTCTCGTATTTTGCGGGTACGTTTCTCTCCTTCCAATTCACTGAATAGCGGAAAGCTAACAAGTTTGAAAAAAGTGTCCTAGTCACTCCCACTGCCCTTCCGGGATTTTGGATCTTCATGTACCGCGTTTCACCTTTCACATACATAGTCAGCGCAGTATTATCAGTCGGTCTAGCCCAAACAACCGTCGAGTGTTCCTCCATCGAACTCCTAACTCTCTCCCCACCCAACATCGGCGAAACCTGCCAATCCTTCCTCAGCAACTACGCCTCGTACGCGGGCGGACGGTTGATAAACCCAAACGCAACAGAGAACTGCCAATATTGCTCGCTAGCTACTACGGATGACTTCTTGGCCGCTGAGAGCATTTATTTCAGTGATCGGTGGCGTGATATCGGGATTCTGTTTGCATATTGTGGATTCAATGTTCTGGCTGCTATATTTTTGTATTGGTTGGCTCGGGTGCCGAAGGGGAATAGGGTGAAGGAAGTGCCGGGTGAGAATGGTCATGATATTGCGGTTGTGAAGACTAGAAGTCAGGGGGAAGTTAAAGAGGTGAAATGATCGGCTCGTTGTTGTTCGTTTTTGAATTTAATATACCTCTCTGTTCTGTTTTCGTTCTTTAGAGGGTTCTGATGCTGTGGAGGTACCACTATTCTGATTTCTTAGATAGACTAAATCTTCCACCATCATGGCTCTTCAAGGTTACAGGAGCATATCCACAAAAACGGCAGTCCACAACCCCAGGTAAATGTCTAGCAGCCTGATATTTTTCCTGTGATCTTCAAGCGCTTGATACTGTAGTGGTGACACCACTACCTATATTCCCATACCGGCCGAAGAGTTATTCCAGCTTCCGGCATTTCACATACGACAGGGCCGAGTGAACAGGTTGTAGATAGCTTCAGATACTCATAGATCATTCATGCACAATAAAATTACAGATTCTTCTTCTCAGATTAGTTCTATTGGATTGGTTTATTGGTTCCCATATATTGGTTCTTCGCGCTGGTTCTTTATATCGTTCCCCAGATCAGTGACATCAGATTGGCCCTATCATACCTAGGTATCGGCTCTATCAGGCCGGCTTATTGTTTCCTATGAGTGTCCTTTCCTATTTGGCATCTCCGAGCATATAGCATTCGCCTACATTGACGAGGCATCCCTTTCCTACTCCAATACCTCAATACAGAGTTGTATACAATCCCCGGCCACGGCGGATTAAAGTCCTACTATGAATAGAACTATATGAAATACAGGATTTTTTAACAGCAAACTTTCCATAGCACGAGTGATGCAGGGATCACAAGAGTCATCATCTGAAATCGGATCATAAATCATACATTTGGTCCAGAGACGATACTTGTAGGTTGATCTATGAACGGTTTCCTCAAAGGGAATGTCCTCTATCTACTTTCGGAACGTAGTTAGAAAGGTAGGTAGTACCTGACCATGTTCATGAGTAGGTTGTACAACCTATGCAAATATTCCAAGGTTATATTGGAGAAGGACATGACTAATTTTTTTGATTACCTAGGTAGTCAGGCTGATCCTTGGATGGTCATGTACTCATGATGAATCGCATGGATGTTACGGTATATTAATATAGGTGCGGCACACCTGAGCTTCAAACTAGGACAAAAAAAATTATACAGCTTGTCGAAAGCAGGTACACATTATATGGTAAAAAGAAGGGAATCCCAAAGTCGACAAGTAGGGTATGTTCTAGCATTTCTCTTTCATTCAAGAAGTTTATTGTGAATTACGGAAGACTGGTCGATTGACCGGCCCCCCTTCTGTATGAGTTGACAATTTACTCACTGGGTATGACAAAAAATGCAAGATTATCAAGCTCTAGTTGGAAATTCCAACTTGATAGGGCTCTCGTCTTAATATTGACTCAAATGTGAGCCCAGATCAGTAGCATCGTCGTACGAGGGTCTGCGTGGTTCTAAATAGCGTCTCACAGTCATCTTCTGGTCAAGGATTCCATGATTTTCTCTGATATTGTTAGCTTTCTGACAATATATCAGTAAGCCGGTTCTGTAAGATCACAAGCAGGTTTTTTCTTAGTTCTTGGTAGGAACTTCCCAGGTTTGGGAAAGCTATATGATCTTGGAGTACCGCCAACCTACATATGTAGGTACTTCAGTAGTGGAATATTACTGGATTCAGAATCATTTCCGTTAAAGGCAATATCCTGCGAGTGACCACAAAGGGATTGCATGGGAGATCAGACAGCTTTCTATCACACGAGTCAGCAGGTTATGATGTAATATCAAGTCGAGAGCAACCAAAGCACTGCCGAAAGGAGTAATAGTGGCCAAAAAGAAAGAAAAAACAGTCACCGGACATATGTATGTTATGCCGTCAATCAAATCAGTGATAGACAGGGGAGCGGGCAACTATATGCGAACTATCAGGTACATCCAAGGACCTGCAACGAAAAGATGGCTGTCGATGTAAGTGCAATGCATATACGTATGTACTGTACGAATATGTCCTGCGCGGGTCGCGATGCGTTCGAAATGCATCAACTAGTCCTTTACTAGTCCATCTGCCAGTCTCTTTGTATGTCAGATCGTGTCTCTTGTTGTGAGAAACTTGAATGTTGTCCAAACCTCTGTAACTGCCTTTGACGGAGATTAGGGTTAATGTCTATAGGAACTTCCGATGAATCTACTTGTACCACTACGGCCATGTAAACTCATGAATGGGGATTCCTAAAGTTGCAAGTCCCACGATCCATGGCCCACTGTGGCATTCCCATAAGCAGGACATGGCGCTCTAAGCATGGCAGTGTGTGACCTCCGTCGACGAGGTCGCTACTTGATTTCTGAGGCTGTGTGCGACATCATTACAGGGTTTCCTACATGTACACGAGCATACATTGTATGCCGCGAAGTCCGAAATCTGGATGAAAACGAGAGTATCAATCAGTATTTGTAATTGATCGGAAAGTAGATAAAACACGAGTGAACCTATGGAACGGCTAGCTCTACTTTCTTTGAGGTTGGAGAAATACCATAGGTACGGATTTCTTTTTCATCTAGCCTTAAAATAAACAACGGACTCATCATGAGAATATGCCCTTGTCCTTGCGAGTAACACGCCTAAAGATCACTCTGGGACTCGGACAATACAGAAATTTCCAACACTTTGGTGCCGCTAAAGTCAGGGTGATGTGGAAACGGGGGCTTGCTCTGAAGATCCGCGGCTCTCTTTACGTAGATTCACAATACCTAGCAAGCACGCGTCATTTTCTTCGGACCTGAATGAGTAGAGCAGCCATAGCAGAACTATTAAGGGACCTTGTAAAGCTTCAAAAGCGGGCCTATTATGTTTGGGGACCTCGAGTTTTGGTGAATTCGATTACGTTCAATAAATTTTTCGGCATAATGGGCCAGCCCCACGCCATTCATGCACGAAGACCGAGTATGAGCCAGAATGCTTGTTCTAATCATTCGGGAGTCTGCCTTATCTGGATGCGTAGTGGCCGATCTTTGCATGAGCTAGGATCCAATAGTATTCCTGCGTTCGTTCTACTCTTTCTGTCGTGGCGAATTAAAAGTTCTACCTGCGGTTTGCCCTTCTTGCTGGCCACGACGTAGTATTGATTAGCTATCTAACTACATATGATCCGTATGAAGAATAATATTATGGGGCCCCGTAAATATAAGCTTAAATCTCGATATGGCTGGCTGAAATGCGCACCTTAGCGATCTTTGATCATTGTACAAGTAGTCTCTTTTCGAATAGTTAGGGCAGCAGCTGATCAGCTGATGGCGGTTGTACAGTATACGATCGCCTTCTGTACCCGTATTGTAACAAGAAGGGCAACATGGAATTAACATAGCAAGTGACCTTGATTTATCCTTTGTTATGTGGCTATCATGTCATGTAAACAGCAAACAGCGTTGCTTACTTTCCGGGACTTTGTTTTTGAGGTTTTCAGTAGGTATTTTAAGTGCTGAGAATGCATGTTATTGCAGCGCAGGCCATTCACAATGCATATCTAGTAGGTGTTTATGCTGTGCTGATGCGAAACATAGTGCTGAGGCTTATTCTGTTCCTGCGCTTCATCGAAAATTTACATAGTGACAAGGCTATACTGTAAAAGTCACTACTCTTCAACAAGGACAACTCATATGTATTGAACAGGTGAAGACCATGTGTGCTGCGATCCATTCCGGCGGGATCGCGAATAATCAATAGAGCGATATTTACAAGCAAGCCCATCTGAAACAACGCCCACAAATCCCCAACAAGTGGCGAAGCGCCCTATCGATCATAGATCGATCATTAGGGCAGCTCCCGAAGCCAGCACGGTTGGCTCCGCTCCGGGTGGTCAAGGCCTAGATGGCAGCCAGTAGAGCGACAGGTGGCTGGAGACCATACAAGCCATCTTCTGAGCAATAATGAGCTAATACCTTCTGGCCAATCCCGTCTCTGTGGAAGCACCTGGCCTAAAATGATCGACAGAATAGTGTCTCCGAATTGACCGGATCGTCACCTACTAGTATACCGTGGGGGAGCTGCGGATCTGATTCGACAGGCGTAACTGTCACTGAAGAAGTTCGCAGCTTCAAATGCGCAAAAGTGCTCGGCCCAACTGCATGGTCTGAGTGGCGTTTTAGCTTGAGAGGTACACGCACTGCGAGTGGACAGGAAGATTGCCTGTGCCGCTGGCACATTTTAATACGGCCGTGATCGATTGTAAAAACAGTTCTCCATTCTGTTATCGTGCTTCTCGCTGTCTTCGCCGGAACTAATTGCTAATCAAGCTTGCAGAAGTGCTGAGGTACTGCTCAGTCCGTGCGGTTGAAAAAAGCATCGAAAAAGCAAAAGGAAAAATGCGTCAACAATAACCCACCGAAGCCGTGCCGATCCTTTTGAGGGATACCGTAAGCTCTACCTAGCTCCGGAAGCCAAAATAGTTGAAGCTATACATGTCATGTCGCGTACGGGGACAGGAATTCACGAACAAGGAGACTACATGATGATCTCTTGCTATGAGAGAAACAGCAACATCGAGCTCCAGCGACTATCTACTCAATCGGCGCATCGCCAGAGCGATGCGTATCTAGAGATCGGTCTCCGATTCTCGGTTTCCCTCAACTCTTTCCCCGTGTAACCACGTCATCTGCATGAAAAAAGGGCCCATGCTCGTTAGGATCACGGTGATCAGGATGCACATAGGCACTGGCCATCGTGCTCTAATGTGGCCTGGTTCGCGCTACACGGCGCTTCGCACGGATTATGGCCTTCTGTAGTGAAACATGTAGCGGCGATGCGGATGATTCGACATGGCGACATAATATCATTGTTATGAATCAGCATAGCTGTAAAGATCCTAGTAGGGTAGAGTTTCTTTGTGTATAAGCTGACACTTGTAAAGCTATGTATATGTCAACCTAAATATGCAGCCAATTCTGAAAGTCGGAGGGCGCGAAAAAAAACACCAGCGCCTTCAGCAAGCCATGCCAGATTTCTGCAGCAGCCTATCTCTACTCAGCGGAAAAATGGGGAAATATCGGACTGACATAGGACATATGGAGCCTTGTCCATGATTCTTTTCCCAATTTATCTCCGCTGCCCATTCTCGTTTCTTTTTCTGCCTCGATTTCGAGTTCACTCCAATGATATCTATTGTCTGTATCTAGGTGTTGCTCCACTATTACGATTATCGTGAGTAGATGCAGTCTCCATTCTCGGGCAGAGCGAGGGCCACATTTTTGCACTCTTTTTCCCTTGATACTAGTTGAATATCCACGGAAGGCTATTGCCGCGATGATCTGCAGACTGGAATACGAGTGACGGATGGCTTGAGAAGCTTAAATACATGTATATATCGGGAAATGACTACCTCCTCCAGATCTTGTAGGTTTCAACTTTGTATCACAAGGTGTGCTCATCAAGAAGAGAAGTATCAATTTTTAACTTTCATTTTGCTCCGCGGCCTGAGCTGTGTACCATTTTTTTCATCGCTGGGTGTTGATACCTGTTCACAAGTACATACAGGTACTTTGTTTTACTTGAATGACTGAAACTCGCACCATTAGCTTGCAAATGCCAATGCCTGCCCTCATGTCTGAAGAAAAGACCGCTACCACCACTTCAACGGCCTCAAGACAACGGCCAGGGTCAGCATGCGAGGAGTGTCGACGAAGAAAACTAAGATGTGACAGACAGCCACAATGTAGTAACTGTGTCGAGGCCGGGGTCGTGTGTACCACGACGACTGTCCGACCTGCCAGAGGACCGAAAAAAGGGCACCTCAAAGCGTTGAAAGGCAGAATCGGTAAGAGTTTCCTACCTGTTGGGCTGTATCTGGTGGATGCTGACAAGGATGGACATAGCAACACTTGAGAGATGTATTATGGAACAACAAGGTGGTATCTCTTTGCCACTCAGTGACGAGTCACTGTCTCCGGATAACACGCAACCCTGCAGTCCAGATGGTGAAAATATGGACAGATCGCTTGAAAGACGTGCATCTCTTGCATCTATAACATCGTCAATTCAAGTTCCGTATGTCATTCCAGAGCTTGTGAAAGCCGACTTGTAAGTCGTATCTTCTGCGCCAATCCCTGCATTATTTCTGCTAATAACACATACAGGGATCAACTATATTTCGAAAGGGTCCATCCCCTCATACCTGTGCTACAGCGAGCCCGATATTTTACGTGGGCCAAGGGTCCTTCAAAATCAGATTCACGAATCGCTTTGCAATATGCCATGTGGACACTGGCAGCTTCCCTATCAACCCACTGCCAAAGCATCCGCGACTCTCTATATACTCATACAAAGAGGATGCTCGAGATAATTGAGTCCAAGGATAATGAAATGGATTTCTTTGACATAGAACAAGCTCAAGCATGGCTGTTACTGGCCATATACCAATTTATGCGGAGTACTTATCGAAAGGGTTGGCTTAGCGCTGGACGCTTATTCCGACTCATTCAGATGATGCGACTATATGAGATTGATAGTCCCAACGAGTTAGCTAGCCGAATAATGGAACCGGACTGGGTGGAAGTGGAGGAGAAAAGGCGAACGTTCTGGATGGCGTACACGCTGGATAGGTTCGCCAACATTCGCAAAGGATGGCCCATCACATTAACGGAGCATGTTTTGACTCGGCTTCCCATGCCAGAGGTTGAATTCCAGAGCGGCCAGCCAATGAGTATGGGATTCCTTTCAGATTCACTGTCAGGCAGCGACTTTATAACCGCTCCCCAATCATCCTTCTCAGAATGCATAATGCTTGCTACCATATGCGGTCGCAGCCTGTCTCACCGACACCTATCCATGGTAGATGGGGTTTATGGAAGCAATCCGCAAGAGTTCTGGAGTCGACACGAATGGATTGACTCGGCTCTTGCAACGAGAATTTCCATGTTATCCCTGGCCTACCCTTTTCAGTCAGAGCATATGGATCCAATGCTGCTGTTCACCAAGATGATAGCGCAAACAACGATACTGTGCCTTCACAAGATAATTGAGTCTGGAGCATGGGACTCCCCCGAATACAGCAGTCTTATTCTTGAATACGAGCAACGCTGCCGAATGGCAGCAAAAGAGACAGTTGAGTTGGCCAAGGAGCTGACGCAACTGAGCTACTTCAAGGTTCGTTTCGCGTGACCCAGATCTTTAAGAATAGGGAAGTGAAGTTAACATGAACATAGGTTCACCCTTTTACACCGATCCCCCTCTGCATTTGCGCCGAATTCTTGAACTCCAGGGACAGAGATGCCGATCCATCCGTCAACGCACAGCTACAGGAGATACTTAATGCACTTCAATATCTAAAGAACGTTAATACTCTCGCGAACGAAAACCCCACACTCCCGTTCTGGATTGATTTGAACATGGATAATTTTGTTGATAATCCTATCAAGGTTTAGAATGTTTGTTATGGTTTTACGCTCTCAAGAAGGTTATATAGGAGGGTCGTCCGCGAGGACAAGGCGATGAGGAACCAGGAAGTCTAATACCTGTTTGGAATACTTTATATAATATACTAGAATGTACGACGGTTTATAAAGTTGGCGACTTCAGTTTGTCAGAATCCTGATCTGCGTTGTAGCGTGGTAACATATATTTAACACAGCTATATGAGAGGAGCTTAGTATTCTTAACCTAGTTATACGGTCCAGGTATATCCAGACATCGATCTATCAAGAATAAATTCTCGCGTGCAACAATGGGGTTAAACAGACAGTTCAACATACAAGTCTTTTTTCTCGTGCAATATGGATTCTCGAGCTTTATTTACCATCCCTTCCCCCATAGTTTCCACTACTATGTCCTTGACCAGGTCCTTTTGCAAAGTGTAATGTCGAATCAGCACGCCATCACAGTCAATTGGGGCCCCGGGGTATCCATGACCTTCGTCACATGGGACTTGGACAATGTTCGTTGGAAAGTCATAGCGGATATACTCATTGAACGCCCCCTGTTCGGCCGGCCAGTCATCAACCAAATTCTCACAACCAGGATACCTTGTACTCTCGGGACAACTCCCCCATCTTTGTAAAAGACTCTGTGTCTCCGAAGTGTTTTGCACTATCATTAGTCCAGCATTTAGATTCATATTGCCGTTGCTGTCACGCCCAGACACCCAGGACAAGTAGGGTTCGGAATATAAGGCCTCCAACTCTTCTTGGCTGATATTCCATTGTTTCCGATGCCAGTCAACTGCTTCCATAGACATCGCTACTGTGGTGTCTTTGGTTATATTCCAGTAATTCAATAGCCACTCAATAGGGAGATGTAGATGCGGGAATATCACGTCCGAGTCCACATATATTACAAATTGACATGTTTGCAACAACGAAGCGATGGCAGGGATTCGGTTCCAAGCCGGTGTGCGAACCGAGTCGGTGATTATACGAACGAATTGATATCGATAGCCATGGATTTTCGCTAATAAGGAACCCTGTTAGCACGCCCTCACCCGCCAAAAGGAATTGTACATACAATAAAAGTAATGATTGATATATCCGTAAGAGTTGTAATCGGTTCCAGACCACTCGAAGGAATCACGATCAGCCCATATCTGATGCTTTCCATTCATCGGCCGAGTATCAACATCCGCAATACATATCTGCTCTCCTAGTGACTGTGTCCAATCCGGAGACTCTCGATTTGGGATGTCATACGTTGAAGATCCGGCGACGAAAGGACCCGTAATATTCTGTATGCTAGGTGTGTATACTCTTCGAATCTCTGATTCAAAACTCGATTCCCCATCTTTGAGCAACGAAGATGTTTTCCTGAAGCTAATTGTTAGCTGTTGTGTAAAAGCCAAAGATTGAACTGAGGAGATCTGCCTTGATGCTATGTTTTGTGCCTGCAACCAAGCAAGTATCATAAGAGCCAATCCGGTAATAGCCAAAAGGTGATAGGCATTTCTGACCGGACGAATACGGACCAACATGACCTAATGCTATAAGCAAAAGACAAATCCTCGGTCTTCAATCATATGAAGATTATTCGTGGAGTGAAATCATTGTCAACCAGTATCACCACTTCCAGATCTATTAGCCCTTTGGAACCAGGTCAATGACTACCTATTGGCTGGAGATATACACCTTGCGAAAGAACTAGCATATATATTAGTTACTACTTGGCGTAGTGAACTGATAATACATCTGATTCACCTTTATCAATGGAAAGTAGTGGTTGTCCTTGGCCTCGTTCCTCTGCAAGAGTGTAAGTTAGTACTCCGTACAGTAACTTCGTAAGTACGTAGAAACAAAGCGTTTTTAGTGCCCGCTAGTACGGTGGATTACATCTTTGGTGTCCGCTAGTTCAGCAGCTGAGCGGATTGGATTTGTCAGATCATTACAGGGACTCAGGGCGGCGTGTCATGTCCCATCCCTCACTTAGGGAGAGCGTGCGGCCGGATATGGATAATGTACTCCGTAGGGGCTGATGGCGATCAAATCTTAATTTCACGTAAAATTCTACTCCGGATTAACATTGTTGATTTGAAATCATGCTACCTGTCTGACTAAGTCATCTTCCGGGGCTGGAAAGTATATCGATTTAGCTCAATGGTGATTGCGACACTACCTATCCTGATCTGGTACCTAGGTGGTCGTGATAAGTTTAAAGTATCAAAATTTACGTAAATGTCTCGTCCATAGTGCTACGCCCATGTACCTAGGTAGATTCATCATGGCGGTGTATAGCAGAGTCAAATGAGTGCTAACAACCTTAGAGCCCTAGAGGTGTGTTAAAATGTATAAATCCGAAGGATATCAGCTCCATCCCTTTCACCTGTGACCACCTGGACATCTTTCCAATCAATCGCTATACACTTCTTGCCATCAAAATGCGTATTACATCTGTTGCTATCTTGCTGGGCACCGTTCTCACGGGCCTGGTTACGGCCATGCCGTCCACCGACGAGGGTGGTGTGCAAGCTCGCAGTCCACTGTACGGGTATGTATTTTGCTTTCTTTGCCTGTCAGCCACTCCAAACGCATGTTATGTTCTAACAAAACTTGTAGCCCTCGCCCGATCCGTATTTCTGAGCCCAACGAAGAGGAGGAGGAGGCCCCTGCTGTTATTGAGGCTCGCACTCCCCTGTATGGGTAAGTTCTATCGACTACATCCCAGCAGATTTCATTCCCCGTTGCTGAAAGAGAAGTCATAGTCCTCGTCCTATTCGCATTGCTGAGGAGGACGAGTAATTTACTCGTGACGAGGCTGTCATATTCCTGTAGGTAAGCCATTTCGATCACAATATGTCGTTAAAGAATTTGGAGCTGATAGCGAATACAAAGTCAATACAGCTTGGATGTCGGGGACGATCATGGTTAAAACCGGACTTGTATATGGCTTGGATAGTCTACCTAGGTAGAAATGACAAACTTATAAATCTATGAAAATTGTTTCCCTCATAGCTTGAATTCAAGATGTCAATTGGTTCAGTGACCTTCATCTCAGGGCCAGTGATACACTTATCTTGAAGCACAAAAGAACTACTTTGATGACTATAAATTTCCATAAATGCAAGCCTCGTCGTCTTACCGACATTCAATAGAATCGTCTTTAGAACAAAAAGCCAGGCGTACCCCGCGTTTGTTCCTATCTCTAAGTTGATCCATCTTCTCGAAGAAACCTTCCATACGCCAGCGGACAGACAAAAACACGTCCTGAACCTCCTGGTTACGAGGATTCCACCACTTATCGTGCAAAGTCACTGCTCCACCCCGAAGATCGCCGAGAGTCGGCGCCATAACGTTCCAGTGTGTCTTAAGGGGCTGCCAGGGCATATTACCGTCGAGCCGGTGCGCGTAGTTAAGTAAGTTTTGCTCAGTCAGCCCCGGCTCAAAGCGTCCCGGTAATTTAAGGAGCGATAGGTAGTATTCGAACATGGATAGTGATGGGGTAAGGACGAAAAAGCCTGCATTCAGCTGCCGCGGAGTCTCGAAGTCGTCAATCCCTGGTGGAAATTCGTGCTCTACCCAGGTCTGCGTGATAGCGGCAAACCCATACGAGGAGGGTAATGGGGCCTCGTCTGTTCTGATAGCCTTGGCATCACCCAAGGACGGGCGAATTGCCGTCTCTTCCTCCTCAAAAATACCATCAAGTGGACCGGTCAGGATGATATCACTGTCGAGAAAGCAGATCTTGTCATATTCAATCATTTGCCAGAAACGTAGCTTGGCTAAGACGTTGCGCCATCGATCTTCGTCTGGCGTGGCCCAGCCGTAGTCTATAGGCTTGACCTCGACAACTGTGGCCCCATCGAGCTCAAGGCGCGTGCGCATGTCGGGGCTGAAGTCAGGCAGAACTGCAACCAGAAGCGGTATGTCGTGGGGCGAGCGAGTCTGCTGGGCGTGAAGAAGCTGATAGGCAAGCATTCGCGTGGCTACAAAGTAGGGATCTGACACGTTGCCGTCCGACGTTGCGCCAGCGAGGAGAGTGGCAAAGGCATATCTCGGCTGCCGAGGTCTCGAAAACGTCAAGCAGACAGACAGCAACAGGAAAAGTAGCAGCAACAGCGCAAGGCCTCGGTTGTGAGACCTCGGCATCACTATAGAGGTATATCAGGTCTAGGGGCAGTGCTATGTGTCTGCCCAGGGGGGCTACGTACTTCGTGTAATAGTTATGGACTTATAAATGCTTATGCGCTAGTCTCCTTGTTACATTGTCTACTTTTGGCACGGGACGGGATTGTAATGTAAAACAATAACCACTAGTTGATATACTTCATACCTAGGTGAACGAGTGGGCCACGCAGGTGGTTCAATATTCTCACCTGCGAGAACATATAACACCAAATGATCCTTGGCAACCCTCAAGCTGTAGCCTGTTCAACATAGATACAACCATGCAGCTGAACGTGAGGCTAAGAGACACAATGCACGCAAATTTGCGGGGTCCCCTGAGAGACTGTCTGCTCGTGATTTGTGTCTCCTGGATTCTGTTTCAGTTCCCTCGGACTGAAGATACCAGCGTCCCGGCGACAGACACATGTTCACCGCTTTCTTACGAGACGACACTCATATCCCTAGATCCACTCGTTATTTACATCAAGAACTTTACCACTGAAGCCGAGCGACATCATCTTCTTGAGCTGAGGTAGGCGACTTTGCCACTCGTTTTGTACTGGTCTGACAGGATGGGATGAGTAGCAGCGCTAAGTTCCGGCCATCAGAGGTCTACAATCCAGGCGAAACCGCCTATCTCGATCACAATGTTCGAGATTCGGTATATGCTGATATCGGGAAGGACGACCTGGTGACCAATTGCATTCGGGAACGCGCCCTTGACTTTCAGGGCCGGTGGCCCCAGACTAGGATTGAGAAGTCTAGAGTTCAAAGATACGGGCTGAATGGCCATTTCACCTACCATTACGATGCGCTAGACGACTCCAGCGCCGCGCAAGCCAAGGGAAATAGAATATCGACTTTCATGCTGTATCTGGAGGACCCCACTGCTGGTGGAGGTACTCATTTCCCTACCCTGAATGTCGATCTCGGCCGTGCTAGTATTTGTTCCGTTGTTGAATGTGAAGCTGATCACGAGGGCACCATCTTTCGCCCCTCGGCAGGCAACGCGCTTTTCTGGATGAATATCCATCAGAACAGGAGCATGCACCTCGACACATTGCACGCCGGAATGCCTGTGGGATCTGGCGTGAAGACGATTATGAATTTGTGGCTATGGCAAAAGTGGTCTGATGAGGTGTAGAACAACGTATAGAATAGTTACCCTCGTCTTGGAACATTGACCAAATTTACGTGAATTGCCCTCACTGCGGAGTTTACTTTTGTATTTCACTCCGCATTACCGTAGCGTGTTTCTTATTTTTAAGGTCTCCATCTATTAATAATCCCTAGTTTAGCTGTAACTTAATTTATTTCTGATTTGCGTAGTTATTTGCCATGACCCTTGGCTGACTCAGTAGTTACTCGGAGGCTTCAACGATAAGAACCTTAACACACTAATTAGTAATGGATATAAAATTCCCCAGGAAATGGATACTAGCCTGTTCATTAATCAAACTTTCCACTATAGTAATAAACTACTGCCTCATACACCCATGAATAACGTAGTCTGTGGGTAAGCTGTGGCGAAGGGTAAGTGACGTAGGTCCACTGAACTAGCGGACCTGACAAATTTAAGAATATAATTATGTAACACAATTTTACGTGAAGGTAAGCTTCATCAAGATAAGTCCCCGCTAGAATACTCCATTTCAGCCTTGCTCATGCCTAGCCCGACATCCCTGTGAGAGTCTCGGGATTAGACGGTGAGCCAGTCCTTCCCACCAGCCTGGTGTAGCCAGCCAACACGCAATGCCTTGCTCCACTGCCCATTAAGCCGATATGCCAACTCTTCTTTTCCTGTGCAGTGCCTCGAGTTTGGCTACAATTCCTGCTGTACAGTCTGAACCACAACCACTAGCGGACACTCCCTATGTTGTCGCTACTTGACGTCTCTACCGAACGAGATTAGGATTTCCAGGTTTGGGGTAATTTTTCTGGCTCAATCCATTCTTACAGATATTGACTGATGAGTGAGTTAGAATGCACCAATACGACAAGGTCGAAGAAGAGGACTCTGTGCCTCTCTTCGGCCAAAATGACCCTGATCGCCGAACCAGCAACGCTATCAATCGCAAGTCTCGCTCGATCCTCTCTAGGCATAGACCCGTGTTTACCTTGGTGTTTGGAGTGCTTCTCGGAGCTCTGCTGGCGATATTGAGTGGCGGGCTTGGGGTGATAATTTTTAACCGTATAGAGAGGTCTCCTTCAGATCAGTTATGTGTCCCTCAAACGGAGCGATATCACTGCGGAAACTCGACCGAGGAGGCACTCGCCCTGGGATGTTATTTCGATCTGCTCTCAGTGAGCTTTGTGCCGTGGCAGTGTGCAGACCGGGAGCTGGAGGCGGATTTCCTGGCGCAAGGCCCATGGCAGTACTGGGCGGACCGACACCAGACGCAAGAGCTCTCTGAAGACGAGCTGTGGTCGCGGCCAACCATGCCTAACGACTCCTTCCATGTCACAATGCGCTGGCATCGTATGCACTGCATGTATCAGTGGAGGAAGTTGCATCGAGCACTCGAAAGCGGTCGCCGGATGGACACGTCCTACAAGTTTTACGGCCACACTCTGCACTGTCAAGAGGTCTTTCTGGACCCCCGGCCAGACAACGCGACAGGCGGAACAGTCTCTATTCATTTCGATTCTTGTTAAGATTTGCTCAAGATAGCTGTATATATATGTGTTTACTGCTTTTTGTTGTCACTGTTCTGTCATCGTGTGCCTTGACTCTTTCATCCTGTTAGGGCAGCACGAAAGGAACCCTAACAGGACGTTAAATTCACTTGGCTATGATTGGTTGGTGGATTCAGGCCCCGAGACAGCTAAGTCTCGGCCAATCAGATCGCAGTAAGCGTTTCGTAGGTATCATTTCCATTCCCCATCACCAGCGCAAAAGCATGAGGCGTATTTCAGTAAACCTCATTAAATTGGAACGTATAATCCCTCTATCCCACAGTTGTACGCGCGAAAATGTTGAGTCCAATCTTACTTCCCGATGCCAAGGGAAGGCCAGCGTGAAGGTTGCGCTCATCGCCAGTACCATTAGCCAGCAAATTGCGCCAGAATAGTGCGTTTCCTTCGATAGGTTTGACGGTCAGGGCTTCGGTAGAGCAGTCGACAAACTCGCACAGTCTCGGATCCTCTGCTGCCCAGTCATAGCGAAGATGTGGGAATTGAGTCCCACAGTTAGAGCAGTCAGCATGCAGGGTTGCGAAGATAGATGTGATGCGCGCCGTGTTATTCTGTTCTTCTGGATTGTGATACCAGTCGTAATGAGGATCAAATTTCTGACCCGGCCCATAACGTACGACCTGGAACGCTTCAAAGTCGGCCGGCGGCAAAAAGCCCTGCATATCAGCGGCGCGACGAGTAATTGCTTGCACCACAGGGTCTCGAAATGGTAGCGGAGCGCTGGAGCTGGTCCGGTATTCTCCAATGCCCAGCGAGCCGTCGTGTAGAGTTGACTGCGACCGCTCGTACCGCGTCTCACTGTTATGATATTAGTTTGTTATCCCAGAGGGTGATTGAGTTCCTCGGAGAACTTGCGCCAATGTTATGAGATACTCTCTCTCCGATCTCGTGATAAAGTTCGTCATATAGATCATAAGCGGCTCATACGAGAGGATATAAAAAGACATCTCAGGGGATTCACGTTCGCTTTGGCATCCGGTCAAACTCTGGCGTATTGCGCCGACAAAGGAAGAGTCGGACGGGGCTGCTGGCCAGAATAGCATCGGCAGGAAGCCAGCCAGAACCACCAGAAACCCGGCTTTCCAAAAGAAATGATCTAAAACTGCCATAGTAGCTGTGTCAAAAATGTTAGAAATAACGAACAGCCAGTGCAATTCTTGGTGTCTATGGAAACTTTTCAATCATGGCACTCTCAAGAAAGGGCTCGATCCACTATTCTTCTCTAAGGCATGGTAAAATGGTGTGAATAGCAGGGTTGGTGCAATAAACCTTACCAGAAATCGACTCGGGATTTTGTGTAAACTATTTTCAAGATTTAAAAAATCCATACCATATGGAGAACTATGCTATGAACTAACGAAGGGGACAATATACCGCTGCTTTAATTTAGATTTGTTGTATTTACGTAAATTTCTTGTCCCCCAACCGATCCACCTTGTGGAGTTTGGTCTGGCAAAGTGCAACACTCAAAAAGCCCCAAGAATCAATGCTATTAACATCACATCATTAAAAGCGGAGTGAAAAGTAAAGTCTCCGAAACTCATAGGTACCGGTCCGAACCTAAACACAGAGAATTGTTGGGTGTAATGATTGAATTAGAATGTTAAGAAAGTCTAATATCTGAAACTAGCTACATACCAATCTACCTTTTCAGTTGATAGGCTCATCGACAGGTTTATATCCATGCCAATTAGTAAGCCAGTTAACAAGCTCACGTACGAGCTCGAGAGCCAACTCCGGGGTCGGCTCATAAGCCAAGTGAGCAAAATCCTGAGCTAGAACTCATGCACTTACTTAGTTTACTAAAAACCATGTATATGACTACTATCTAAATAGGACTTACTCTACGGCTATACCTAGGCACTTCCAACCGTCTTCAGTGGGCTCATCTTCGGGGATCACTCCATTGACACTTAGTTATGAAGCACTAGTAGATGTCATTTTCCTAAGGAAATATCTGACACTCTCAATCACTAAACACCTTTGACTTTTGAGAGCCTATGGCAAATGTTGGGGACAGATCACGTGACGCTGCATACCCTAAGTGCAACGACCAAGTACACGGAATCATCAGTTAAGGACTAGTATAACGTGAGACTCTATTGACATTCCGTTCTATATATTATCTGACTGTTTAGATAGTTGATACTAACTGTCTCAGAGAGCCTTTGAGGTGATAAGTAGGTGTATACGTGCTGTGGTGGTTGAGCCACCCGTAAAATAATGTTGACATTGTTCACTGTTAGCCCCGTATGAAAGTTGCGGAATTCGAGATTTGATAGTTTCATTTTACCTAATTCTTATCAGCTAGAATTAGTGAGATAGTAACAATGAGACATCCATAGCCGGTCGCCAGAAGTGACTTCTGACGCTCTGGGTTGCAGGGGAAAGAAAGATTGACTGGTTGGAACGCCACGGTATCTGATTGACTACCACAAACGGAAGGTATGGGGTTATATTATTCCAGGTCTATTCGATTTAGCTCACTCTATTTGATAGATAATAATATGATGGGCTTGCCAGTGACACTGTAGTAGGGCTGCGGGATTGGGGCTTTCGGATTACGGGATTGGAAATTCAACTCGGTTACGCTGCATAATAGAGAAAGTCAGTGGACGGTGGCCAACACACAAGGAAGAAGTCCAGAAATATACTGCATTATAGAATATCATTGTTATTATTGATTATTACAAAACTCACCAACAGTACTAGGGTGTCGCAAACTGTCGGTGCCCAATTTCGCATGGATTTTAGGCTGGAGCCTAGATGAATGATAGATAGATAAGACCCCAATATAAGAATACTCCTCGAAGGTAAGCTTTCCTTTCTCCATAAACATAATTCCCCTTCAGAATAATCCCTTTTACCAATCTACTCTTACCCTCCTAGAGAATGGAGCAGATACGATTTCTTTCTATGAACACCCTGGCCGGCGTGGCTTGGTTGGTTTGAATCATCCAACCAGCTCAGGACTCCAGTCGACCTCGTTGTCTATTCCGGGAGTTATCCCTGGAGGGTTGAATCTCAAGTTCTGTCCTGAATACTGCAAAATAGATTGATTCTAAATTGATTAACTTATAGTTGATCTAACACCTCTACTTGTGTAAGACCTTGCTCTTGAAATCACGCCTTTGGACTGACAAGGCTTTTTTAGTGAAGAAAATCTCGACATTATATACATGGTAAGTTTTATAGAAGTGAACTTGTCAAGATCACTAATTGTCCTAGGAATCTTCCTTTCAGACATCTCAGATGATCCAGTTTAGCACTGGTATGCCCGCGATATCTCGACCGATAACCCTGGGGAAAATAGCACACTTTCATTCTATGATATAATGGAAACCATCGAGCAGCTAGACCCAAATCAAGAGAATGAATGTCCACCCAAGAAAGGATTTGCGTTAATAAGCCTTCACTATTATATACCTTGGTTTATAGACGAGGTATATTTACAATTTCTTCTCTATGCGCGTATAAGCCAAGGTTAACGAAATAGGGGAACTTGTCTGTGAAATTTAATGCAATGATGAAGGAGGGAGAGAGAATTTATTGTCTAGATAGGAAATTTGAGCTCAAGTATCCTGAAGGAAGAGGGCTGGTACGATAATAGAAGAAGCTAAAGCAGATTATTTCCATGCATTGTGGAGCTCAATCGCAAATCCTATCCCCCCGTCTGCTATTCGGACATGATTATTAGATGCTTACCTATGATAGCAAATCCGGCATCCCTTGGAGAGAGAGAAAAGTCCTGTTAAATGATATTACTCTCACCGGGCTAGTTTTTCGAGCACCCAAGTGGCCTAGCCACGTCAATCTTATAAGTTTTCCTACGAGACTATACACGGAAATCTGCTATTTATGATTGACAATTCTTAATGGTGATACAAACTTAAACACTCTAAGGCAGAACTCGTGACATACACCTCAAAGCTCTTGATCGTTAAGGACTTCTTGCATGCAACCTGTACCGGTCGGCTGTTTGTCGGTTCCAAGTTCGAACCCAACCTCCTGTGACCAAGAAAACAGGAATGCTGACCGCAGCACTCAGAGCACCGATGCTCCAACCCATTGTTCCCCATCCCGCATACTCCTTTACATACCCAGCTATGAGCGGCCCTGCAATGGTGCCTGCTGCAAAGGCGATATTCCAAAGCCCATATGCCTGTGCGGTCGCACCAGCTTCACCAAAGATCCCAGGACGCTGTCTCTCCTTCTCGTTGACTATGTGGATGATTTCGGCGAAAATTGGTGTGCTAATAAGCGTTATAGAGAGCCCAATAAGACCGATCAATACACATAGGAAGACCTCTTGTTGTAGGCTCTTATGCGTAATCAAGCGGAGAAGTACGTAGAACGGAGAAGCAAAAAGAAAGCCGCTGGTTGCAAAAAGCCGGGGGCCATGCTTATCCGTTAAATAGCCTGTTTTTTGATAAGGAAAGATACGTAGTCAGCAGTTAAACGGGGGCAAGGATATGGATATTAGGGATGGAGACTTGCCAATAAGAGGCCCTAGTAGAGAAGGTATGAAGATAGGAAGAAATATCAGCCCGCTGCCAGTGGAGGACCACCCAAATGTCTCAATGACAAAGAGAGGAAGTACCTTGTTAATGGAAAGTGAATGTTAGAATATATCCTTAGGTAATCTAACGCTGATTTCAAGTTTCGGATTGCTAGGACTTTGGGCAGATGAGCATCAAGACGGTAACGAAACATACCGCATCGAAACTTGTCAGCATAGCCCCAAAGACCATGGTAGCAAGAAGTGCAACTAGAAGTCGACGCGAGCCAATGAGCCAAATGACTGGTGGATAGTTTCTTGTCCAAACGACCTGGTTGCCCGCGCTTTCAGACTGAGGGTCTGAAGTTTCATTTGGTGACATATCGTGGTCCCGTCTTGGATTGATGCTCTGCAATTCTAGACCATGAATAGAGTGGCTTGTAGCGTCGTTTGTAGTAGCCAGATACATACGTGCTACTCTCCCTTCGATTAATACAAGCCGAAGCAAAAGATCAATTCCAATCAACGCAAAGGCCATAGCATAAACTGCATAGTAGCCACCATTGTCGTAAACGATACCCCCCAAGAGAGGACCCAGGAAAGTACCAGCACTCATAGCCATACTCACAAAACCTAGGTATTTGCCTAGTTCTTCCTTTTCAACGTTATCGGTGAGCAATGCTAGACCTGCTGTCCACACTATCGCGGCCGACATGCCCTGTAAGATGCGTCCAGCAACGAACAAAGGAATTGAGGTTCCCACACAGAGCATAGCCGTTGAGCCAGCAAACGATATGAAACCAAGTAATAGAAGGAGACGACGAGAGTGCATATGATCAGAGATGTAGCCGAAGCACGCTGTAGGAAACATTGTCACTGACAGCACTGACGAAAAACATGGGTATCTACTTACGGGAAAAAGCCAGAAGGGCCCCGCCGTATACGGCGAGAAGTATTGATGTCCAAGTTTGTGCTGGCGAAGAAATGACCTCAAGTTAGAGAACGTGAATAATACATTCGGAGGGAGGCTAGAGTTTGTACTGTACCATTAGCAGCGGATATCCCAACTCGCTGCTGAAGCGCACGAGGAATCACTGGCACCACCTTTATATCAACTATCAATAGACCATCCATGGAAATATGAGAATGGAGAGGTGTACAAGGCCATACAAGAAGATATCCTGCAGCGAACAGACACAATGTCAGCAATTTCTCCGCAATGACAGGGACACAGGGAGCTTACAGTAAAGGTCATACAAAATACTACTAACACGATAAACCATTTTGCACTGCGGAGTTGAAGAAAAAGCGGCGGTTTAGAATAGGCGACCGGCATTCTCCCGTAGGCAACAATGGAATGATACTTATTCAGTTGCTTGTCAATCGAAAAGCAGGCTCTTTCAAGAATGAATACTTCAGACGCCTCTACGTGGAACTGTTCCAGCAACGGGAAAGAAAGTGGTGATAAAAAAAAAAAAAACTGAGGCTTCTGTAGTTTTTAGAATTCTCAGACCCTCTTTGCCGAGAATAACTCAAGAACAGGCCAGAAGAATTGCTGCGTCGCTTTTTGGCCTAGAGGTAATTTCTAACAGGTACCGTATAGTCACCGCAAACTTCCAACGCAGCAGGGATGACGGCAGGCTAAATACATGCACATGATACATTGGAATACAGTACAGTTTTTTTTCAATACCCTTGGCAATCCTCGATACAAGACAGGGTTCTAAAATGTTTTACGCTGTTTTTTAGAGCTGCACAGTTAAGCAAATTCGTTGTTGATATTTCATCCATCCTAGAAAAACTACGACAAACTTGGTTGCAGTCCTCTATGCAGTCTTCTCCTGTAGCCGGTCAAGATAAAATTGAGCAACATCCTTGACAGCATCCTCGTACGGCCGAAAGTTAATACACAGGGCTTTTTCCGTCTCGCTTGAATCGTACGAGATGGGCAGGGTTGGCATTTTTGCTCTTGTGAAAACCCCGTCTCTTACAGCCTGTGGGAAGGCCTTTTCCACGAGATCCCAAGTAACTGAATAGTCGATGTTTGTGCTCGCACCAAAGCTCCTAGGTGTTTCTGGCGTGGGCTGTAGCTCCAAAACCTTTATGAACACCTGGGCCAGGTCATCGATATGGACATAGCCACCGTGAAGGGGACCAAAGCTATCAATGCCACACACACTTCTCAGTAAGATCCCGCAGGAGCTACCCTTACTCAGGGCAGTTTCTGCGTCCAGAACAAGCTCGTCTCGCCCGAAAACATAGCCTGGCATGACGTAAGCAAGTGAGAAATGCGGTTTATTCTTCTCCATGAATAAATCAGTCCTGTTCAACTCGGTGATCTTGGCAAGAACATATGCCTGGAAGACATCAGAGAAAGTCTCGGGAATGCCGGGCAGTTGAATCCGAGAGGCTGCAGTGGCCGTGATGGACGGATCTGGCATAGGAGCCATGTTCGCGACGATGGACGAGGTGATGATGACACGCTTTATACTCGGAAACTTTAGAGCCGCGCCGAGCAGGTTTGCAGTGCCATCAACCGTGGGTTTCCAGATCTGATCCAGAGGGTCGTAGCCAGGAACTGGTACAGGAGAGCCCGCATGGATCACGTAGGTGGCATCTTGCAAGGCCTGGTCGAATGCGTCGTCGGCTGTCACATCAGTCACGATGGTTGACGTCAACCTATCGCCGGGGGAGAGCCTCTCGATCACAGGGTTGGAGAAAACCGTCTTGGCTTTTTCCTCTGAACGCACGGTGATTCGCACGCGATAATCTCCCTTAAGAAGCTCCCTGAGCACACGGAAGCCGATAAGCCCGGTGGCACCTGTTAACAGCACGAGCGGAGCCATTTGTGGAGTTTATGTTCTAATTATTAAGGTATGGAAACAATAGACATAGATATATGGGTATCTAGAGAAAAGCTTTCTTGTCCGCAGACGAGGTTCCCCGCGAGAAACAATTGTTCTTTGTCTCAAAAGACAACAAAGAAGATTAATTACCATAACTTACAGTACCGTGTTCGTACGTCTGGCGTCACCTTCGAACTAGCCTAGCTTTCGAAATCGCTGGTGAAATGATTTGCAAGTGGTAAGTCAAGTATATGATTGCGATTGAGTACACACAACACAGTCATACTATACAATGAGATCGTACTATGGGTTTACAAGACTTCGTCAAGCGTACTACTATACTATATACCATGGAAGCAGGAATAACTAGAAGGATCTACTGCGTTAGGCACTTTATTTTAAGATAAGGTGCAGCCTCAATTTGTTCAAATAATTTCTTGCCAAATTTGCTCGAGACAAATGCCCATTACTTGAAATAGTGGGGAAATGTGTCTGAAATCTATAGCAGCCATGTCCAAGAACCTGTATCCTGAACTCGTGTTGAAAATACATAGATATCCATCCTGGAAAGCGCAAAGGAAAGTCAAAATATGTGCATAACCAACACGACTACTCCTCCATCCAGGATACGTCGCGACGACATGGGCAATATCGTTCACATGCACTGTTCATTTTCAAGCAGTGCAAGAAAAGCCCGTTTCCTATGTTTCTGAAGATTTCATTCATCTGTCTCTGCAGTATCTCTTTCAATGTTTCTGTGGGGAGCGGGCATTTCTTGAAATGACGACAGAAAACTTCTGGGAGTCTATCGATTCTCTTGATGATATCTGTTACGGCCAGACGCTTAATGTCCGAAGGCATCAAGTTTGCTCGAAACAGCTGCTCTGTAAATGATGCCGCTTTCTTTGCACGTGCACTCACACTGTTGCAGATACATTCTTCTTTCAGATCCTCAAAGGGCATCGAGAACGCCGCCTCAATTTCACAATTGGTACGTTTGTGCCTGGACTCAAATGCACTGGTAAAATTCGCGTTGGCAAGAGGGTGATACATCAGGAAGTACCAGGAAAAACGCTCATTTTTCTCCAGACATTTCTCACGAAAATATCTTAGTATGAGCTCCGACAAGTGTCCGAATGCTTCATAGGAGTCGTTTATGAAAGCAGCCAGGAGAAGCTTGCACGCGTGTTGTTTATTTTGTACTCCATATCTTTCCAGGCTTTTCAGTATCCATATATCGATTTGCTTGTGCATGGCCTCGGTGCACTGGTATTTGTCGCACAGAACCATCAGGCCGAGCAAGCACAAACCATCAGGCGTTTTGGTAATGAGATCTTCTCGGCCGTGGAGAATTTTGCACAGCAGTAGGACCGAATCAATGTTATCTTCAGGCAAAGATACTCGGTGTACTGTGTGGCTTCCAAAGGGGATTTTGATACTCTCTTTGAAACCTCCACTAAGCATGACCCTAAACACGGGAGAGATTGAGGAAAGGAGCTCGCTGGACACGAGTAGTTTCTGATTGTCGATTTCGATGAGGACATCTCCATCTTGTTGAAATACTAGGACGTCGTTCTTTTGCCTTCTCTCGTCAATCGAGGACGTCAAATCTGGTGGTGCAGGGATGTAGGGATTGTTAAATCTGTTGGCACCTGCCAAACCAGGGAATCTCAGAACAGTGTATCGCTGTTTTTGTGAGGCCATGATAGAGGCTAAGGAGGGAGATTCCGAATGATATCAGAAGAGAGACCTGGTAAAAGATTACAATTTCAGCATTGGAAAAAGAAATGAAAGTAATCGATCAGCATTGAAGACTCACCTGTTGGTTCGAATCAAGAATTTGTTTCAGATGAGGAGTATAAATGGCTCTTCTGGAGATTGATAGCAGATGACTATCGATAAGTCTTTGTGCAGTGTCAAGAGACAACGAGATATGAGGTCTGAGCGATTCTTCCAAGATTCTTGCAACCAGAGATGGAGTGTGTTTTTGTGTGGGCGTTGGCAGGAGATAGAATGTCTCGATGAAAAGATTTGTCATGAGCAAGAAAGAAGGAGGTGAATGCTTAATGAGGATTCAATTCGTCTAGAAGTCCTAGAGTCTAATCAGCTCATAACTTTCCAGACCAGGCTGCTAAATTTGCATCTTGAAATATGAGTATTGGGGACTAAGGTGGCTGCGAACCTCACGAGATATAGTACCAGGTATCAGTGAAGATCCTTTATTTAGACTGGTGGTGGATGGGTCCAGGAACAGTGTATTTGTCGAACTGAGAGATTGGTAGATGAACCCTTTTTTCGATGTAGAGCAAAATATTCTTCTCTATCATTCAAGAATCACCCATCCAGCAACACTACAAAGTCAACGTCCTGACTACCAAGGACCTCAACCTCAACTCCTCATCTCCATATCCCAAATCATTTGGGTTATGCGGCAGCTTTGAGACACGAACGATTCATGTGGACTGGCTATAGCAAAGGAGTCGTTGATGATGATTCAGAGATAGGAAGAACTATCGTATATCAAAGTACAGCAGAGAGACAAGCTTCCTGGTCCCTTATATGATTCTATACAAACACCTCCAACGCCCCGTTCCGAATCTAGTTTAGTGCAGGCTGAGATTAGGGCTATAAATTTGCCTTCAAACGAACTGTCCTTCCTTTCTCCCCACAACACTCCTACAAGGTGTATTTCCCTTGTTTTTTTCTTATCTCTTTTTTATTTCCAGTGTTTCGAGTATGACCTTTGATTGATGTGTCTCTCTAACGAGACCCTACGTGATCACCTTGCCTGCTATTTACTATCATACTATATTTTCTAATACCTGAATAGCAACATGACATCTCACGTTGAGATAGGCTGCTGTTTCAGGATTGCTGAAGGTATCATCAAGTAGATAAGAACACATCCAGTCAGTGGTATGTCTTGTCAGCATTCCCGCATCACAACAGCTCTATCAAAATACTCTAACACTGCAGTCCAGATACCAAGCAAGAAGACCAATCGCACATCAACTGTGCAACAGACGGCCTTCAGAGCCATGCGCCTCAGCATATATGAATGATTCAAAACCTGTGCATTGATCGGACTTCAGCCGAGTGGAATACCATCACTTCAAAGGGTGTATTGCTGCCATCCCGTTCAGGAATTCGACAGAAAATGGACGCAGCTACACCCCGTCCTCTAGTTGCGACATGCTTCCGCGCGTCTCAAACATTCAAAGATTTTGGGAATAGTCAGATGTACAATGAGACACCCTCCAGCAACGGCTCTTCTGAACCAGGTGCTGCTAGTCGGGTCATGCTTCCGCGCGTCTCAAACATTCAAAGAGTTCGGGAATAGTCAGATGTACAATGAGACACCCTCCAGCAACGGCTCTTCTGAACCAGGTCCTGCTAGTCGGGTATTAAGCACGCCTAATGCTCCCGAAGTTGTATTTACAGAATCATGATTTCAGAGGTCGCAATGAACCCCGGAAGAAATGTGAGTTTGACCTATGCTCGTATGTCTCGTTCTTTGGAGTTCGCTGATTAACGTGGTGTTCCAAGGAGTTCATCGGCCGGGTATCCTATCGGATCCCAATCGAATGTGTGTCGCAGGACAACCGATCGTATGAAAGGTCAATTGTGAACGATGCAATCCATGCAATCGACATTTGAAGCTAGGCGAACAGAACAGGACTAGACTGCCATCAATCTCATTGGGAAAGGATATGAGCTGAGTGTGGTGCATATAATTGGAGTCATGCCTATATATCTGTCGCGCCCAACCAACATTCGCGACCTCGGCTCGCTTGGAGGAGTACAAATTGGGAGGGGGGAATCCTTGCCTGGGTCTCTTCAAACTCAGAAGTGGCCGTGTCTCTGGCCAAAGAATTTGTGAATCTTGCTTGGTTGCTGGCGAGTAAATCTGATTTGACGAGACACAAGAAGACAAAGAAGCACATCAAGGTACAGATGTCAAAGGGTGAGACTACTTGAGACAAGCTATATCTTTTGCCTTCTTCCATCTCGATGTCTTCTCCTTTCTGTATCCCGTCCCTTCTCATATCTCGTCCCTTCCTATTTCTCGTTTCTTTCTATGCTGTCTCTTTCTGTCTCATCTCTTTCCGTATCTCGTCCCTTCCATATCTCGTCCATTTTCATATCTCATCTCTTTTCATCTTAATATCTCATCTCTTTCTATATCCTATTCCTTTCTGTACTTTTAACAATCACTTATTATAAATATTCTACCTGTTTACTTGTCTTAGTACTTTTATTTAGTCCCAGTTTAGTTCCTAGATACTCAGAATATATATCATTTAGCCTCTTATACCTAGGTAGTCATTGATTATAGAATGGTAGCATTGTTCACGGCGCGAAGCCAGGGACGAGACGAACCTGCACAGGACTTGTCTGTGACCAGATGCCTAAGGATCTACGTGTGGCATCGATATGGAGGCAAAAGATGTCCGTTCAGACTATCTAGGCCGCGCATGTATAGTAAATATCTTCTTCAGCTTGGTTATTCAAGTCATCAGCGAACGGATCAATGTAGGCGCACAGTACGTGATCACGTCGCCTAGCTATATAGAAAGTCAGAATTTTGAGACTAAAATCACTATCCTCATCTAGCAAACTTCGTGCAAAAGCACCAATATATTAATCTCTAGCACATACTCTTGTCTTGTTCTCCCTTCTACTTTTCTCTCTTCCTTTGGCAAGTTGGGTCTGTCTACTCATCCTCGTAATAGTTCATGTCTCTGATTTCTCTGTCTTCCAAGCGTCTCAACCATTATCGCTTGCTGATTCCAGGGTGTAAATTCAACTTCTCGGTGTTGTGTGCGCCGCATGAGCCAGTGAATCGGTTCCTATTCCCGCGGGGGTCGACGGTTTTAAAATCAGATGCAAGGATCGAACGACGACGGTAAAGTAGAGAGAGGTGTCTTGGGTGGGACCTAAATCATGGGAGTATACGCGTTCTGCCTCGTTAGAAGCTCAATTGCTCGTCGAAGTAACCGATTGTATTGCTCCATAGGAAGAAGTTTCTTTCCACAACTACAATTTGTTATATCAGCAACATCGAGGATTTTCTGAACTTGGATTCCTGCAAATTTCCACCCGGTCTTCCCAGTGCCCCATTCGGATTGTCATCTTTAGAGACAGTTGGCAGTAACATGAACTGTAGAAATGCCACAAAGCACGGTGATGAAAAGGAGTAGGGTGAGGAGAGAAGATATGTACGAAGTGGAGCGGGGAGAAATAAGGCAATAGGAAGATGTAAAAGTCAAGAAAGTGAAAGGAGAGAAAACATGAAGTGTGGAAGTTTTGAAGAGAAAGTGGGAGAGAGAAAGAAACAAACATATACCTAATAAATGCATCAACCAAGTCTTTTTTTGCAGTCTACAAGGGTACCCAAGTAGCAGCTAGTTATACATTGAAAACGGCTCTCTCCCAGGACTCGTCCGTTGACATCTCTATATCAGAGTATACTGGACATAACAATTTGAATGTGAAATCCTACTCCTGGTTACAATAGGCTTCAGAAATTTATCGACAGTTAGAGTGGCAAAAAGGGACCCGTCTGACGGAAAAGAGGCTGGTATGTGGGCGATTTTATTGTATAGTAGAGCGACTGCAACAAATAGAGACGACGTCTACAAAATGTCCACAATCGATTAATGTACCTTTCAGAGTAATCATAGAACTTGGCAATGTCACAAGCAGTAGATATCTACGATAAGACGCCAAAACAGAGCACCTTCCACTATCAAGACTATACCTGCTGCTCCAAATGTTTGGAATCATTCCAAATCTCCAGATACCTCCTCGCATGGACCCTCTCATCCCACAAAAACGTCTCAAACACTTTGACCAAATCACTCCAGTCACTTATCCGCATCCACGAGGCGGTCTCAAGAATACACCGCGAGTACCAATTCATAAGGGATTCCGCAGTGACACTGATCATAGACGCAGCTACAATTGCGGCCCATAGTTTGAAATGAAGAGGTATTATTCCGTCATTAGGTCCAGAGTTAATGGTTGGATTCATCAGCCATATACCGCGAAACTTGGCAATTAGAACGTCGCAGATGGGTAGACGAGGTGGGCTTTCGTTAACTAGGGACTCTGAATAAAGAATGAGGACTAATCTGCAGAGTTCGTGAGCCGTGTTTAAGTATTTCGGTGTTGAAAGAAGTGTGTATTGTGTTCGGGTGACTAGGAATCGGATTCTGGCTGCATCGGCTTGGACATTGGTTTTGTTCGTCATGAGTGATGACGTTAGTTGGGCTGCTTCATTCAAGGTGGTGATGTGGTGTGTTAGGTCGTCGTGGAGTGGGAATATCTTATCAAGAGTGTCAAAGCCGGTAGTGAGTTTGATGGTGTTGATACTGGCCTGGGGAGGAGGTAAGTAGTGATGAGCGAAAAAGGGTACTTTATCGGAGTCAATCGATCCACACAGGTCTGCGCTACTATAATAGTTAACAACAGCATCTACACCAATCCTTTGTGTTGTCCCACCGAAAGACCTTGGTCATAACCATCGGCTTTGTCTCCAGACTACCCAGCCCTCCCCTAAGATCGACCAGTCTTTTTAAACCCCCCATATGAATTCGCCAGTTCTCGAAAGATCCTCTCGTTTTCTACTCAGAGATTAGTTTGCGACTCTTGAAGAGAAGAACAAAACCATACCTCTACAAAAGCCAAGGTGGCAATACTAGCAATCGTCGCATCCGTCACCGACCGCATCGTGGCAATACGAATATTCATAATCGACAAAGCTTTATTCATGTGTCGCAATGCAATGGGACGGTCTTCAAATTGCATGCACCGCGCATTATGGGAGTCGGCACATCCGATGAGTAGATGCAAAAGGGCGTCGTCGCAGAAAGCCAAAGGGATCCAGTAATCCGTCATGGGGTTGATTGAAGTGAGACTTTCGATGGTATAGAAGCTTTTCCAGACTGTCGTCACGTCTATAGATACTACTGTGTTAGCCCATTGCGACTTCGTATGGGGGTCAGGGAGCTCACAATATTTTAATAAATCAGGCATATACGGTTCAAGCTTGATGGGGAATGCATCGAATGGATCGACTTGAGCGATTTCACGCACAAGATTTATGGGATTATGGTTTGGTCTGTTTACTGGTTTTCGTTTACGGTGCATATAATTATCCATAACACGTTTCCGAATGGTGATGCGTGTTTCGTCGCTGATGCTATTGGCATTGTAGCCAGCCATGTGGATGAAATGGAAGTCATTGTTTGCCACACGAGGGCGTTTCGAGAGTTCTTTTGGCAGAGACTCTCGTCGCTACAAGGGTAAAGTTAGTCTCGATTGATGATATAGCCTGAAGAGAAGACATGCAGCCTACTGGTCGACCCCTCCTCCTCGGTGCTGTGACTTTCACCGGGCCATGGTCATATCGGAACACGCATGACTCATTTATCGAGGGCGACGTCGTAAGGGGGAAGACAATCTCACTGGCAACTAAGGACATTGTGAAAGCAACGAGTGAATTGGAAAAGAAGGACGAATTGCCAAAGAATATCAGACGATGTTATCGTTATCGCCGCAATATCCGATGCTGAGGCATAACGCTAGACCAGAATCGGAAAGAGGTTTGAAGACAATTCGGCCCAAATAGGAAATAGATGCTTCTAACACTCCATATAAATCGAAGAATTCGATGGAATCGATCATGGATCATCGTGAGTTCTCCTGCGGATTGGTAAGCCTCATCAAAAGAATGTTGAGTCTAACTCTTCGTAGAAAGAGCTATTTCAGGGAGTGCATTAGTGACTTTATATCTAGATAATTTACCATCGCCATGCATTAGATTAGGGAAGATAAATAGAGCCATCATTCCCAGGTCAACATACACAATTCTTTCAAATGTTTCACTCGTGCTAATCTGAAAACAAATGGCTGCATACACACCCGAAACAGACGGCGACCAAATCGCCTCCGACTTATCCTCCAGCATCGAAGGAAAGTCCATTCTGATAACAGGTGTATCCCCCGGCGGGCTCGGAGCCGAGTTCGCAATCACAATCGCCAAACAAGCCCCACGACTACTCATCCTCGCAGGGCGCGATGTCAAGACAGCAGAACGAACCGCAGCAAAAATCGCACAAGTTGCTCCGTCGGTAGAAGTTCGCATCCTCAAACTCGACCTTGCATCACAGTCACAGGTGAGGGAAGCCGCGAAGGAAGTTAATGCATATAAAGAACCAGCGTATATCGATGTGCTGGTCAACAATGCAGGTATAATGGCGAGAATGCCATATACTCAGACTCCAGAGGGGATTGAGAGTCAATTCGGCGCAAATCATATTGGGCACTTTTTGTTCACGAATTTGATCATGGAGAAATTGATCAGCACCAAAGAAAGCGGAAGGACGGCGAGGGTGGTCAATGTTTCGAGTGATGGATATCGGTTGGGGCCGGTGAGGTTCGATGATTG
This sequence comes from Talaromyces sp. PYS2103, assembly GCA_023625975.1. Lineage (NCBI taxonomy): Eukaryota > Fungi > Ascomycota > Eurotiomycetes > Eurotiales > Trichocomaceae > Talaromyces > Talaromyces sp. PYS2103. Next base: position 136,577 of record JAMAGB010000036.1, read on the forward strand.
GAATTTTGATGTATTATTCCCTTTCATTTCCACTCAGAGTGTATTTTTTACTAACATTGGTGGTAGAACGGCGCAACGTATAACCCCTGGCGAGCGTACGGACAATCCAAAACGGCGAATATGCTATTCTCCAAATCACTGGCCACAAAGCTGGCGCATCGGGGATTAATTTCAGTTAGTCTGCATCCGGGTGTTATTCTTGACACAAATCTCGGTAATCATCTGGAGACAGATGGATTGCAAGGACTGCGTATGTTATTAAACGTCGTCACCAAAGTGGAAAAACTGACAGCCCTATACAGTCCAGGTAGATCGAGAACTGGGAAATATGGATTACTGGGGCCCGTTCAAACCCAAGACACCATTGCAGGGTGTTTCGATGCATGTTTTTGCTTCCTTTCATGATTCGATTACGTTGACCAGTAAGTTCTCTTTTCACCAACAGATGATAGTGTCTGTTGCTTGATATGTGCTAATTCTGCGGGCTTGTAGGTAATAACGGAGTCTATCTGGAAGATAACCGTGTTTTTCGTCCTGAAGAAGTGCACAGCTGGGGACGAGATGATGTGGATGCGGAGAAGCTGTGGAAGCTGAGTGAGGAACTTGTTGGGGAGAAGTTTTCTTATTGATTTTATGTTTCGTGTCTTGAGAGACAAGAGTCATGAACAAGACGATTGACAGAAACATAGAATGACAGCCAGATAATGTGTTGTTGTATAAAAGGGGCAGCCCTTTCCTTCTCCATCCTCAGCATGTTCATTCTTCGTTTCATCTTCTTTGCATGGACTGCCACCACTCCGAGACAGATACGAATATCTTGCAGCTTCCATGAAACACTGCTTCATGAGCTGGACAATCCGATTGAGTTGGAAGATGCTTGCATGGACACACCAAGTTGAGATCTGGAACAGCATTGATAACTTCTGTGAGAGACAGAGCGATGTGTTGTTCGGTTTCACCGGCCAGAAAAGTAACCGGATTTGTATCTGCGAGCAAACAATCAACCAAACCCCATTGTCGTTGTCGAACCTGGATTGTCCGAATTTACGATGACATGAATTAGTGGCTCGTCGGCAGCAATGGAAAGTCTAGCATCGTGATCATTTATATACGGAGACATGTCGCCGCTACACGCCATGTGAGGTGATCTAGGTGTATTGGAGAAGAGAAATCTACTACTCAGAAACGTAGATGTACCACTTGGACAGATCTGCGTACAATTTCATGTCAAGACTCAAGACATTGGCGACTTGCTACTTATGTGGTCAGACCTCCATTATGAATTGGGTGAAACAATGTCTCACCACGCACGTTCAGCAGAAAGACGATACGGTATGGCTATAACTAAACTATTCATATTAGACGACACCTCGAAATTAACGAGAACGAACCAGACAATTCAAACTCGTAAACTGATGCAAGCATGAACTTGTAAAATGATTTTTCATCCATCAATTCTATTTGTCAATGTTAATTTTTATGGGTTTGCTGCTAAGGAGCTAAACTAGTTTCATCAGTGTCAACCTCCCCTGCGAAATCTCCAATTTTGCGATATTCCGCAAACAGCTGTGTCACCACTGCAACATCGTACTCCACTCTTCTCCTTCTTTGCATTCATTTCTTGTTGACAATTGTACTCATGAATTGACGATTTCGAGTTGGTTCTCGGCGTGCAATGGAATAAAGTAAGCGCAATCCAAAACCCAAGCTAGCTCCGCCACGAGGTTGACCGTTGAGCCCTTGCATCCAGGACAGCCACACCCAAGGAATCATCCTGACCCGTCAACTCTACCTCAACGACATTTCTTCGTGCAAAATTCACGCTGGATCCTCCCACTCCATCCGTCGTGACAAGCTCCCGCCAGCGTCGCCGTTCGTCAACCTCCGTACCTCCTTCGCTCCGCCTCGTCAAGGACCAGCAACAACAACCACACGACTCCTCCTCTTGGGGCCAGGGTCGCACCTCCGGTCTCCCCGCCGGTCACAATTCCGTGCGCCCTACAACGCTCGCTCCAATCCCCGGCACACCCTCCAATCCACTCGCTTCGCCAATGACTCTATCGCGATCGCCCTCCCCGTTGCCAGGAGGAGGGTGGTCAAGTCCCGGCCTGACGTCCGGCAGCGGTTCCACGAGTCCACGATATCCAACAACCGGCCACGGCTCATTGGGTTCCGGCGCGATATCGTGGGCGAGCGCAAAAGCGAAAAGCGATGAAGTGCGTAGCTACCCGTCGTTTTCGACGCGGAATTCCGGGTTCTTTTCCAGACAGAAGCACAAGATTTCTGCCAGTCTGCCGCGGTTTTCGTTGTCGAGGGATTTCCGGGAACAAGAGAAATTGGGTCGGGGACGGTCGTCGATGGGATGGAGGGCGGGCGATAATACACTAAAAGGGCGATTGGTTTCGTTGGCAAAAAATATAATGCATAGGCGGAGGTTTAGATTATTACTGTTGTTGATTGTGGGATTTGTACTTTATTTGAATTTCTGGGCTGGTATGGTGTCTCTTCTCTGCCAGGATAAGCTTATTACTGACTGAAATCAAGGTCTCGTCGAAGCGTACCGAGGCTCTGCATTGGGAAATGGGAAAAAAGTCGTCATTATCACAGCGTCGAACGTCGAGGGAGGTGTCATGGAGTGGAAAGGGGCACGCGAATGGGCGATTGAACGAGTCAGTCTATGGAATAAGAGAAAATACGCCAAGAGATGGGGTTACGAGATCGAAGTCACGAATATGGTTGCCCAAAAACGATATGCGCACGAATGGCGCGAGAGTTGGGAAAAGGTTGACTTGATCAGAAATGCAATGAAGAAATATCCCAATGCGGAATGGTAAGCATTCTCGCAATCGCTGAAGTCGGGGATGTTGAAGCTGACTGATTGATGTATATAGGTTCTGGTGGTTGGACTTGAATACCTTCATCATGGAATATTCATACTCGTTGGAGGATCACATCTTCAAACACATTGGCGAATACACCTACCGCGACATCAACTACTACAACCCTTTGAACATCACCCACCCTCTCACCGATATCTACCTCGACCCCGTATCTCAGTCCGTTACGGGTGACTCAAACCCTTCCTCCGTCAATCTCATCTTACCCCAAGACTGCGGCGGGTTTAATCTAGGATCATTCTTCATGCGCCGCTCCGACTGGACCGATCGCTTACTCGACATCTGGTGGGACCCCGTCCTCTACGAACAGAAACACATGGAATGGGAACACAAAGAGCAAGACTCGCTCGAATATCTATATGCAAGCCAACCCTGGATCCGGCCCAGTACCGCATTCGTACCGCAACGACGAGTCAACTCTTTTCCTCCGGGGGCATGCGGCGACGGCACGGATTTGGGGATCCATTATCAAGAGAAACATCGCGATTTTCTGGTCAATATGGCAGGATGTAATTGGGGTCGTGATTGCTGGGCGGAGATTTATGGGTATCGAGAATTGAGTAATTGGTTGAATCGGACGATATGGGAGAAATTCAAGGATTCGATTACGGATTTCTTTAGGAGGTGGAGGGGTGTGAAGACTTTGTACGAGGAACATCATGAATGGGTTCAATGATTTTTTTTCTCTTTACTTTTTTATTCGCTTCTTATGATATATTTTTGGAATATATTGGATGCTAATATCGTCATCGCTTCTGTTATTTATTGTTCTGAGCCTCAGTTGATTCATATCAACCGATGATGAATTTATACTTCTTCATCCCTCTCAAATCCCGAAGATGATTGAGGGGTATATCGTCGATGTTCACGGGCATAAACCAACTCAGCCTCCATGCGATAGTTTCAGCCCTGACGCGGGGTTGAATACGAGCTTGAAAGGGAATACTTCTCCAACCCCTCCACTGCTGGGTCCGATATTCGGGCACAAAGGAGACAGGGAAAAGAGAAAACAAAAATGGCAGAACATCTATTCTTCCCCGATGAACCCCAAACCCCTCTCCGGATAGAATACAACGGCCCACTATACGACAAGGGCGACTGGGATCAATTCCCTGTTCGTTGTGGCTGGAGAACGGAAACCGGGGCAGAAAAGTTCCAGCAGCCTGCATTTCGCGGTATTCCGCAGGATCTTCGTGACGGGATAGAGTGTTGGCTTTATTTTGGTGTGTTGTATTATGTGTTTGGGGAGAGGTTGGAGCAGGATGATTTCCTGCTTCGTGAGTTGAATGACGTCGGTAACAAGCAGTACTTGACTACTACGGAATTGCATAAATATATCGAAAATGCGAAAGACTGGAAGAAGAACAAATTCGGCGACCGAACTGTGGCTATCGTGCAAAAGACATGCGAGCAGCTCAGCAGATACAATTCTATCCTACGGGATGACATGAAATTGGCAATTCGGTTGATTTGCCATGCTCTATGGAATGTCAGCGTAAAACGAGACGGCGGCGGCGCCCAGATGCAGACGACGAAAACCGGGCATGTGCGGATATGGCTTCTCAGCTCACAATATGAGTGCGACCAATTACTCAAGCGTGGATGGTGTCCCTGGGAAGTCACAAAGGCGCGTATGACGGGTGGAGGAGTTGATACACCGGCGTATCTGCTTCAGTTGGTTCGAAAGAAACCTGTCTGGGATAAGAAGTCGCATGATCTATGCAAAAGGACGGAATGCGTGGCAAATAATGTCGATGAGAGTGATTACGTTACGAGACATGTCACGGAGGGTTGTACGTGCGCGCATCTACAGGCTGATATCCAGCAGTTGCATACCATTCTGTTGGAAGGAGGTGTTCCCCTCGTCAGTATTATACCTCCTGCTAGTGACGACGACGACGAAGCGTTCAAGATTGAGATCGTCCGGAAACGTCCCAGTAGACAACAATACGTAGCCATTTCGCATGTATGGTCGGATGGATTGGGGAATACGGACGGTAACACGCTGCCTAACTGCCAAATACAATTCCTCTACGAGAGGGCAAGACGTCTCGTCACGGATAAGGAATATGTGCCCCGGTATACCGGCGGCCCGTTTGGACAACTACATACCGGCGCATCTCGGCTTGCTCATTTCGCTAGCAATCAGGCTCGTGGTAAAGACGAGTCGGTACTGGTGTGGATCGATACGTTGTGTATACCGCATCAGCGCGACGTGCGGAGTTTGGCGATTCAGCGGATTCGCGAAGTGTATCTTGACGGTTAGTATACTGACCTAGACTACCTAGCTGTTGATTTACAACTAACGAGACTGCTAGCATACCGAACTATGATCCTCGACTCGGAAATGAGACAGGTCGAGTCACAGTCTACGCCACCCCTGCAACTCCTGCTACGAGTAATCTACTGCTCAGGCTGGATCCGTCGCTTATGGACTCTCCAGGAAGGCCTCGCAGCCAAAAGCAAACTCTACGTCCAATTTTCCGACAAAGCAATCAACATATCCACCATCGCGGACGAGATCCTCTCGAAAATCGACAACAAGGAGAAAATGCCGATTTTACAGGAGAACGTCGCCTTTTTCGCCATGGCTGTCTGGTTCTCGTTCTTTAAACACACCATCGACTACGCATCGAAATTCGAGCGTGCTGTTGACATTTTTACAAGTCCGTTTATAAAGAGTGGTGGTGGTGGACTTACAAAGGGGAATCTCCTTTCCTGGAATTGGTACAATGTCGCTATGCGCGCAACTACCAAAGCCGGTGATCGCCCCATCATTCTAGCTGGTGTCCTGAATATGGATGTCAAGGAAATACTGGATGTCAAGGGTGGTGGTGGTGGTGGTGGATCCGACGAGCGCATGCGCAAGTTTTATAGTCTATTAGACGAGTTTCCGCACGATATCATATTCCAGGAGGGACCTCGGTTTGAGGAAGATGGCATGCGTTGGGCGATGAAGGTGTGTCAGTATTTCGATGATGAGCCACCACGGTATCTCGGCAGTGGAGTTGGGAAGATTACGTCTAGGGGTCTGCGGATTTCGAGTCTTTCGTCGTGGCTGTTCCCTTCTCGCGTGGCTTTTGATTTGATCGTTATAGATTTCGAGTATGGGCAGCGTGCTTGGGAGGAGTGGCTTGCCGACCATCGACTGGAAGATGCAACGACGACGGCTAATCTATGTATTTTCAAGCCAAAGGTTAAGGTTGACTTGAATCCCGATAAGTCCTACGGGATTATCCTGATGGAGACCAAGGGCTCAAGGCCTGGTGGGCTTAGTCTGTGTGCGTTGGTGGAGGAGTTGCAGACGACTGAGACAGAAGATGATGCTCATTATGCGAGGTATATCGGCGTGGGGACTGTTAAGGGTTTGTCAAGTTTTGCGGATTTGCCAGAGGATGGATATTTGTTGCCGTTTGGATGGGATGGGTTACAGAAACGGGAATGGGTTGTTGGATAGGAATTCGGACAACTACTTTATTATCTCGAGTAAGAGTACCTATGGAACTGCCTAATCAGAATATTACTTTTCATCCGTCCTGTATTATAAGGATCATGTTAGACTGCTTCTATATTATTACCCCGGTAGATCTGCGCAACCCTAATGAAAGCCCTAACCCTAGGGCAACGGAAACTGGCATACGTCAATATTAGGGGATACGCAGTGGTTTTTCATCTGCATTGTATTGGATGAAAGAGATGTCAGAAAAAAAGGTCTGAATGCTGTAACTATGTGTAGCTTACTAAGGCGCGAAAGCAACCTAATAACTAACTTAGTAATAACCAGCCACCTGGATCTCTGGTTGGCAGTGGCTGAGAGCCTGAGACATTTCTAGATTTAAAGCCTCAAAGAGCGTGACCGCTGTATCCCCATCGCAGATATCATATAAGAATATGCCATTCTCTCCAAGACAGGAGAAATCAACAAGATGGTGTCCATTGACTCCCTCCCAACAGAGATAATCCTCAACATCGCCTCCTACCTGCACCTCTCTCTTTCTTCCCTCAATGCGCTCTCACAAACAAATAAACGACTATTCTCTACCCTACACCGGATTTTATACAGAGCAGATGTACAACATCACCACTCTTCAAGCGTTTACTGGGCTGCTGAGCACGGCAAGCTTACTACACTGCGCAAAGCCATTACACTCGGAAAAGCGCAAATCCCTACTCGTGGAGATTACGCTTCCAGACTGGACGATGGAAGTCTACGAAAAGAGATCCACACATGGGAGAATAGAGGGATGCTTTACGGGACCATTGGTCCGCATCATCGCTGGGATCTTGATAGAGATCATCCGATTTGCATCGCGACTCGGAACGGGCATGAGGAAGTGGTGCGGTTCTTGCTCGATGAGGTTGGATGTAGTCCTGAGATCCGGGATCGGCAAGACTTTTGTCTATTATCTCTTGCTATAGCGAATGGTTCGAACAGAGCGATGATCAAGACTTTTATAGATTTGGACGTTCATCAGTATGCGACAAACGTTAGTCATTTCTTCCCCCTTCATATTGCTGCGTTCAAAGGCGATGCAGATACGGTAGCATTGCTGCTGTCAAAAACTGAACGGAGGTATCTTTTTCAACAAATTCAACAGTCATTCAAAACCGCATTGGCGGCTGGGCAAGTACCGGTTGCTTTACAGTTGCTAGACCACGGCTACGTGGAATTGAACTGTTATATGGATCGATGGACCAGTGATGGGAGATATTACCAGCAACCCCCGTTAGGGTGGGCGACACTCGACGATAATCTTGATCTGATCGAGAAGTTCTGCGATAATGGTGCTTCCGCAGATATGGTCTCAGCATCAGGAGGACGGGTGGTCCTTTTCGACGCCGTTGAGAGGAAGCAGATAGAGATAGTGGAATTTCTGGTGAAGAGAACCACCGATCTTGTCGCCTGCACGAGAGCACTATCACTGGCCGTGAAATGCGCCTCATCGAGTGAGGAGCCCGACTCTCCGGAAAATCAGATCGTGGAGATATTGTTAAATCATGCAGTTGATTGTAATTTCGACGAGGACGACATCCGCCAGCCACCTAGTCAGCCTCAGGATCTAGGTCCTCAAGCTCCCGGTGAGGCTCTCATTCTCAGGTGTGGGCGCGACATCCCAAAAGAAAACGACAAGTTTATACCACCAATCGTTCACGCAGTTCACGCAGGAAACTTGAGACTGGTACAATTACTGGTTTCCTACGGTGCAGATGTGAATACCGGCTACCGCACGCTGGTTGAGACAAGCTCAAGTTTTTGTTGTGGAAGAATCTTGAACTTGGCCACAGACCTGGGGCATAAAGATGTAGCAAATTTTTTGTTGGAGTCTGGTGCGGATCCGACGATGGGGCGACCTCCAGCAGATGGCATTTTGAAATGTAAAGTTTGGGCTTGTCCTATGTCCAGAAGACTGATAATGAGGCGTGTATAAACGGCGCAAAGAGTTATGTTCTCTAACGGCAGGAGGAATGATGCCCCATGCAAATCTGTAGCCCGGATGGTCAAACAAAAAGTCACGGCATGAGGAGTCATCGAAGCGACTAGCATCGTCCTGCCTGTTTATTGTAGTTTTGTTGAACTGGCAACCACTGTGGTAGAAGTCAAGATTGAATCCGTAAAGACCTTGACCATAATTCTGCCACCGCCTGCACCGACCAACCAATCACAGCCATTTCAACCCAAGCACTTTCGGTCTCGCTCGACGACGACGACCTTCATCAACACTTCTCAATTCATAGCCAAGTGAGCTTAACCACACCCAATCCCACCAATTCAGTACGCTACTCTTTCCATACGCAACTACCTTCCTAATCCGACTCACAAATTGACTAAGGAAAGAAAAAAAGGAACAAAATGCCAACCCCCGAATCCGCCGCGTTCCTGGCCAAAAAGCCCACCGTACCCCCAACCTACGAAGGTGTCGACTTCGATGACAACATCGCAATCCACAATGCGCGAGACGCAATCATCCGCGAGCAATGGGTGCGGAGTATGATGGCGAGACTTGTGGGTGAAGAATTGGGGAAGTGCTATGCTCGTGAAGGAGTGAATCATTTTGAGAAGTGCGGGAAATTGAGAGGTTTGTTCTACTGATCTTCATCCAGAGGGGGGATATATGTAAGACGATGCTGATGTGATTTGTTTAGAGCGGTATTTCGAATTGCTCAAGGAGCGCAAGATTAAGGGTTATTTGTTCGAGGAGAAGAATTATTTCAGCAAGAGCTCATAAGCAAGCATGAGAAGACGGACGGGAAAGGTCACGATCGGATCGGCCTGGATATTGGTGATTATTACCATTTTTTCTACACAATCATGGTTGGTGTTTACGTTCGAATTTCGAATTTCCACCAAGAGCCAACAGGGCTTATCTCGAAAGTACTACGTTCCGGACTATACACGAGTGGTTGATGGCTATGTAAGAGGTCATAGTGTATTATTGTACATATCTACTGCACCAAGTTTATCTCTTTTTGTTCCATGTTCCAAGTTCCAAATATTTGATCTAGATATCCTCCAAAATAAACCAGTACAGATCGGATTCTTCCAGGGTATCATCAACAATCCTCAACCAGATAATAACATCAATAATAACTGTCAGCTGTCGCAGACCTCGACCCAGGAAACCCTCCAGGAAGATATTTTTTGGCTCCTGGCGTGATTTCTTCTTCACTGTCATCTTCCAACGTCATCGAAGATAATGACTGGTCTAATTCATCCGGCGGAGCACGCATACGGATGAGTTCACTTTCTTCTAACGACGGTGGCTTGTATGCCGGCGGAGCAGAGTGGATGTCTCTTCCAGAGGGAAGATTGGACAGCAGCGGCTCTGATGGCGGAATGGGTTGCGTATTAACCTATAGTCGATAATCAGCAAGTGCCATCCATGCATGAACAAATAAATAACCCACCGTGTTGTTCATTTTAACCCACTTCGACTCCAACATTTCAATAACCCTTCCCTCCTCTTCCCAACCCGCGTCATCACCTCGACTCAATTCGTCACCTTGCACAACCCCCGAAGTTCCTGAATTGCTGTTACTCTTCTCCAATCTCCGCTCTTCGCGCCGATCTGACCATTCCTTCTTCAATTTTGAGAACGTGCCCGATTTTCCAGCAGTGGCAGATTGTCCCTCCGGAACAAGAGCTCGCTTGATACCTAGCGCGCCTTTCCCTGCCCTTAACCAGGCAATCGCCTCGCCGACTTTACCGCTCAACTCTGCATCGATAGCGAAGAACCGACATGCTTTTGCGCGGGAGACTTTGATGACATTTTGGACGTATTTGACCAGATCTTCGTCAATTTTGGCTGCTGTTGCTGAGGATGCACCCGATCTGCTAGCACCCACAGACCCAAGACCACTGAAAGCTTGCTCCGCGTGTTCGGCACTGCGGACACAAAGGCGAGCGAGAAGCAACGCTCGCACTTTTGGGATTTCGGGCGCACGAACCATCCATTCCTTATCGTTTGGGTTACGGGCTTGGATACACGCAAACGTATATGCATCGTCTTTCAAGACTGCCAAAAGAGTGGCTTCTGCCAGTGCCAATGATGCAAGCGCTGTTTGTACCGTTGTGTTTAATTGTGGTACGTGGTTCTCCTGCGCCCCGGCAAGCTCGTCTGATATGGTAAACGACTTTGCCAGCAGTGTATGGGCCGAACTAGCCTGAAGTAAGAGTCTGGTCGCATTCTGCATCGCGGCCGCTCTCTGCTCCGCGGTAGGCGCAGATGAAGCATACAGTATCCGAAGAACAGTCACCCTCGCCAGATTCGAGAGAACATATCCCAACGTTCCGACGACAAAAGCAATCTCAAAATCGATACCGCGACCTTTCAGTCTATTGTGGGCGTTTCCTGTGCCGGCAGACTTGAGTATTGATGATAGCGAAGATATCAAAACCGGTCGCCATTCGACAGTCAATTCCTCTTTGAGTGTGACATCTATAGTTTCCTCCTCATCTGCCCCGCTGCCGCTGCCGGCGGTTCTGACTCCTCTCCCGCTCAGCCCATCGTTGATCGCGAATAGATATGGGATATAATAGTTCAGAGCATTGAGTACAACCGGTAAATTATTCTCTCGTTCCCGGATGGAGAGGCGTTTGTGCGTTTTGAGTGCGACGCGCAAGGCGTGTCTGGCGGTGGATGCGGCTTGTGGAAGGGAGGGGTGGGTGTTGGAGTATATGTAGTTTTGGAATGAGAGGTGGGAGGTTGTTGGGAGGTTGTAGTTATATACCATGGTAAGTAGTAGGAAGTATATGAATCGTGGGTATGAGTATGGCCTAGAGATGCTGGAATAGTGTCTTTCAAGTTGGAGTCGTGAGGGGTGGATGTTTTCGAGGTTGTTCGGTGATGTCACGGATAGAGTTTACACAGGGCATGGGTACATAGTACATAGTCAACAGTAGACAAACCAACAAAACACTATGGAGTTATACAAAGTAGTTCTCTAGTCATAGTTGCTATCAAAGTATGAATTAAAAATATTGATTTGCATTTGTTGTAGTGAAACAATTGACATAATTCTCCTCTTTCCATTTGAATCACTGTAAGACGCGGCTTAGCATAAAGTGCTCATGCACATGAATTGCTTTTCGATGGCTCATGTTGGGGTTCCATAGCTTCTGCGAATCGGCATCTCAACTCTCTAGGCAAAAATAGAACTTAGAACACTTCGTTCTATTGTAAGCTGTGTATAATGCACGGATTGACTGAGAATGCAAGTCTCGGAGTTCGGTCGGGTTCAATGTAGACGACAAGCACGGGTGGTCGAGTACGAATAGGCTCGTTATAGACCGTGATGGCAATATTGGACGGTAGCCATTCTGTGGCTTAAACTTGCCGAGCTTCTCGATATGGTGGTTTCAATGGTTGGATAACCTCATAGTCGGATGTCGATCACTATCCATCTGACAAACTGCTGGGAACACTGCTTATAGCTGACGATGACGAGTCATCATATGGCTCACGCGTCCTGACCTGCGAAGCCCACTCGCCAATACTTGTCGCAGAGCCCCCTTCGATGATTATTGGATGCTCCTCTGCATCTCTACCCAGAACCGTGCCTGCATATCGAGATTCCTCGCCCGTCTTGCTGTGTTTCTTCTTCAACGCCGTCAAATAATCCTCCTTTTCAAGCATATCGGCATCCACAACGTCCCCCTCTGTAGGTATGTAACCTGCGATCCGGCGGATTTCGCGGTTCACTGGTCCCGTGAACCATGCTATGAAGGACTCAAGACCGCGTAAGTCTTCCTCGCCTCGCCAGTCTTCTTCAAAGTCTTTGATTTGCGGTCTTAAAGCACCTGCGTCTTGTAGTGCGAGTTGAATGTCGTGGAGAGTCGGTACTGGATCGTCTGGGTGGCTGTTTGCTGCATGTTCAGCTGCGGATGACCCGAGGAGTAGCAAATAGCGAATCGTGAGGTCTGCGATAGTATCCATGGCTGAGGGCCGCGCCGAATGATAGCCTGCAGCACGAAGGATTTGGATGATAGGAGGGCGCAGAAGCGCATTGTGGAGGTGGTGAGGACCGGACATGGTGGCCAACTAGGATGAGACTGAGTTGCACATTAAGGGTCATGGAATAAAGTAAAATTGATAAATATCAGGGAGTATCCCTCTCCCAATAAATTACCGCAAGACCATGATCGGACTGTTGGTGAGCTGACAATGAGAGACGGAACAATTGGCGTTGGTCAAATGAAAGACAAGATTGCGCCCTGGAGCTCGGGCCGCCAAATTCCCCGGGCTCACCTCACCTCAGTCAAGTTGGTCAACCACCAACCTCATCTACAACTCGCCACAACAACACACCGGACCAGTAACATGGGTCGATCGTCATCATGTCGGCACCTACAAAACTAAAACTCTCCTTCGGGGGAAAGAAGTCGGAACCACCACCAGAAGAGACACCGAAACCACCAGCTCCTCAGAAAAAGCTCAAACTGAAATTCGGCGGTCCTAAACCAGCAGAAGGACCTGCCCCTGCTGCCGTCGTTTCTGCTGCAGCTCCAAAGCCAAAGAAGAAACGACCTCCAAAACCCAAGGCAGAACCAGGACCATCGAGGAAGCGACCAAACGATGCAGGGTCCGGAGACGACTCAGATACCGCGCCTGCGGTGCAGGCACCAACGGGCCCCAAACGGATTAAGCTTGTGAGCGGCGCGAAACAATCTGCAGTTAAGTCGATTCGAATCCGAAATAAAGCCAGAGTTGCACCTCGTCCATTGGGTAGTGGATATGATTCGGAAGCGTCGGATTTGGAGCTGGATCCTCATATTGAGGAGGATTTCATCTTGCGTATGCTACCAGGAGATGATTGCGAATACATTCGACAAGCAATCAACGAAAGGCGTCTTGATCGATCACACATCGGCATTAAAGCTCTTACTCGTGAGGGAAGGCGGATGATTGTTCGGGTTCGCGATAGGCAGTATGCCGCCTCACTAGTTGACCTTCCTTGTATCATGGAAGGAATGAAAAGCTGGGATAAACGTATGTTTTACAAGTCGGCAGATATCACACAGATGCTGCTGGTCCTGGGACCTGTTCAGAACGAACAGGAAGCAATGGAGTATCCATTGCCGAAAGATGTCGATATGTTGGATGAGAAGACATATCAATATGCTCATGGATTAACACCTCCGATGAAATATGTGAGGAAGAGACGATTTCGCAAGCGGGTCAGTGCACGTACTATCGAACAAGCAGAAAAGGAGGTCGCGAACCTGATAGCGCAGGATGAAGCTGCCATACGACCGCCCAAGTTTGAGCTCGTAGACGCGACATCTCTTTCACGCGCTGAGGGAGTGGTTAACTATGAAGATGAATACGACGATGAGCAAGATGCCTATGGAGAAGCTGATTATGATATGCAAGACGAAGAGGACGCTCAGGGAGACCTCTTTGAAGATGAGCTTGCGGGAGAACTAGAGGCGGCACTGGCAGCAGATGCTGATGAAGCGCCAGATGTTGCAGAAACTCCGGCAGCAATCGCGCCGGAGGAATCTGCCACTCCAGCACCAAAACCAGGCGAGGAGACTTCTGGAGATGAAAGCGAGGAGAGTGATCACGAGGCTGATGTTGAAGCTGAAGGAGAAGATGAGGACATGGATGAAGAGGAGCTTGAACGACGTCGTGAAATCCAGGAACAACGCGAATTAATCACTGAATTGGAAGGCTTGATTGCACAGGAGACCGCCAGGTACGAAATGCAGACGAACCAGATTCTCAAGAAGAAGATTGGAAAGCGTGTGCACCAGTTGAAGCAAGATTTGGCGTTGAAAAAGGCATCTGTCGGAGAGACAGGAGGGGATGAGGTTGCTTAATCTTTGGCTATGATTTATTTGTTTCGACACGATACCCTTGCATCTTTGGTCGACCGGAGAGCGCATTACAACGGGAGGCGTTCGTTTATTAATCTCATTTAGATTTGATCCCTATAATACAAAAGAATATTTACAGACCATGAATCAACTTATACAGCAACATGTCCCGTGGCATCCTTAACCGCCTGCTTAGCATCCACCTCCCGATCCGTCCTCAGCTTCTCCTCACGCACCTGCCTCCTCTCCGAACTCACACCACCACCAACTTCGTCTTCTTTATCCGCATCCCCATAATAAGCCGGACTCTTCTCACCGGCACCATTCCGTCCAAGACCCAACATCCGATCATGCTCGTCCCTCTTCCTGTCCATCTGCGCTGCCGTATCCTGCTCAAAACCAGGCGTACTTGTCCCCACCGCCCCAGCGTGAACACCCGGCTGTACGCGCTGATGCGGCGCGGTTTCTGAACGATTATCTTCCACGGCATGCGCAATATCGCCTTCGCGCGGTTGCTGTTCTACCCCGTACTCCAGATCGATGTGACCTCTGCTACCCTCGGAGTCGCGTTCTTGGTTCTGTTTTTGGGCGAGTTGGGCGAGTTTTTCGTCCGATGAGGGTCTGGAGTCGGCTGTGCGGTGGATTGCTTGTGGTGCTTTGCCGTATTCATGTCCGCGCACGGATGAGCCTGTTCCCGAGGTGGCGTAGAGAAGACCCGAGTCTGGTTGGGAGGGGGGATTGGGTTGGCCGCGTTGCTCTTGGGGGTTGCGAGAGACTGGGTTGGAGGGTTGGGTATAGGTTGTTTCTTTGGAGGGTTGGGGGGTGTCGGTTTGAGAGGTGTCCATTGTATACAATTTGTCGCGTAGGTGGCTTGAGCTTTTATCAAATGCTAGATGTATGTTGAGGAGTGGTAGAGTTGATCAGTTGAGCATCGTGAGGATTCTCTTCTTCATGTATATTATACATACGGCCAGGATGATATGGCGATGACGTCAGCCTGTCTCCAGCATGATTGGCTGATGGAACATTTGAAACATCAACATCTCGACTTTTGGATTATTTTCTACTATTTCTCAACGTACAGAAACAACTGCGCCGTGACTGCTTATCGCCTGGGCTTCATGATGAAGCTATACCCAAGCGAAAGCGCATTTGATAAGCGAACATGAACGGTTAGGTACGGTGTCGGTGGCGATGTGCCTCGGCTCAACTCTGGGCCTGTGACAGCTAAGGTTACCTGAACCTTGTCTATCAGCTGCAACTAACTATATACTGCATCCTACCATGAAGAAATAATAGTTTATTCTCATATCAGAACATTCAATACAGACCAGACCCAAAAAAAAATGACAAAACAACTCTTCTCCGTCCCAGTCGCATCCACAAGCGGCAGTTTCACCTGCACCATCCCATCCGATAATGCGCACGAAAACAACATATATCTTCTCACATTCACATCCCCAGCTGACAATCGACTCACCCCGGAATTCCTAGGCGCGTTTGTATTGTCACTCGATATCCTCGAACATCAATACCCGAAAGGTGTACTGATCACGACAAGCGGAATCCAGAAATTCTTTAGTAATGGGTTAGAACTTGAGATGGCGCTTTCGACGCCGGGGTTTTTTGAGAATCATTTGTTCAAGTTTTTTAGGCGGTTGTTGACGTACGTCTTTCCACCTCTCCTTCCTTTTTATTCCTTTTCTTTTCTTTTCTTTTCCGTTCTTTTTTTTTGGCAATATATTGAGTAACAGCTAGATACCCCATGCCAACAATCGCGCTCATAAATGGACACGCCTTCGCAGGCGGCTTCATGCTCGCAATGTACCACGATTACCGCATCCAGAACCCGAACCGAGGCTTTCTCTGTCTCAACGAGATTGCCCTCGGAATCCCCCTCGCACCACCCATGCGCTCCGTATTCATGGCCAAAATCCTCGACGGCGCCACGCTTCGCTCAATGATTCTCGAAGGGAAGCGTTTCACGGCGCAAGAAGCCCTGGAGGTGAAGATTGTGGATGGATTGGGCGAGTTGCCGGATGCGATACAGTTAATTCATGAGAGAGGGTTGCTCAAGATTGGTGCTTCGCCGGCGTTCATCGCGATGAAGGAGGTGTTTTGGGCGTCGGTAGTGGACTCGATTGATCGTCTGGCGGCGCATAATGAGGCGGATGAGTTGAGGGCGAAGCGGACGGCGGCTGCGTCGGAGGAGGGAAAGAGTAGGGTGCAGCAGTGGGAGAGGTCGAAGTTATGATTATTACATTGTACTTGGAGAGGAGACTGCTTGGAGTAATGGAGTAATATTTCGTAGTTTATTTCAGAAATATAATACATTTGGACGGAAAGCTGGTCCAGATGAGTGTCCTTGTCATTGATTTAAGGTGATGTGCCTCTTATTTCTGTCCTTCATCACCATACGGCGTGCCGACGCATCTATCGTCACCAAGTGACGGACTGCGCAAGGCGTGTCTGGTCAGCCAAACGGTCAGCTGCCTCTTCAGTAGCCGCGATAGAATCTCAATATCACACAATCCTACAGAAGACTAGTAGATAGTCGATGGAGTAATATAAACGATATCATGCCAGGATATGTCCTCAAGTCTTCCGATCCCTCTTGGCCCTCCCCTTCGCCGGAATATCAATCTTATCCGTTAAAGGTCGATACGGAGCTGCAATAAAATGCTCCGGCGCCCGCTGATTCGGGTCCTGGCGCGGCACACCCGCAGACGGTCTAGTCCTCTGTTCTTCATGCATTTTGTCTAACGGTTCGCCCACAATATGGTACTTCGCCCAGTTGATTGGAGGCATGCGCACGACGTTTTGCGGCTTGGGAAGCTTGACAAACTTGCTCTTGGTCGTTGACGATTCTTCTTCTTCTTCTTCTTGGTTTTCAGAGGAGTCGTCGTCGCCGCCGTCCTTCATGGTAGTATCTGTATCAATGAATGCATGGTTGTCTTGCTGCGTCAGGTTACCGGCTAGTAACTCTCTGGAGAATCCCTCGGGATCTGCTGCTGCGGCCCGTTTGAGCTCATCGAGGGCCTTTATATCGTTCAAAGCCTTTTGTTTCTGAAACTGGAGAAGAGAGATCGCGGAACGTAAAGCTATGACGTCCGCGTTGTCGCTTTCGGATATCGGTACGGGACTCGGTTCTGGTTTTATCGGGTTTGGTGGTGGGTAGTTTGGTTGTTGTTGTTGAGGAAGCTGTTGCGGCGGCGGCATTACCGTCCGCTGATTCGCGGGTTGATTATTCCTGGGAGGTTTGGAAGATGCTGTGTTACGTCTATTGACTGCCATCGCTGTAGCGTCTGTTGATGAGGTATCCTCTATTGCTGGTGGCACTATCGTTGCTCCACCGGGGATTGGGGCGAGATGCGCCAACACGGGAGTGACGGGTGAATAAGGTGGACGTTCCGGCGTACCTTGGCGGTCGAACGTAGGGTTATCGTCCGCGCGATCTGGTGGTTTCTTATTGCTATCATCCATGGTATGTAGAGGGCTTGTCTCTTGGTTATGAGAGATAAAAGAGAGAGAGGGTGGTTGCCTCCCCGCCGGAGATTATCTGATGATGGCTTACATAAGCTTATCGATAAGGAGGAGCAGGCCGCCCTCTGACTCTCCAAGATCATCCGGATGCCGAAAGTAACCGGAGAGTATCAATATAGATAGAATTCGTGATCTATTGTAGCTGCCGTTTTGCCGGCATTAGGATGGTGGAAATTCGTTGCAAGGATACGCATTATGACTTGCGGGCATCTTGTAACTGTCATTGGCAAATTGAATCTACGGATTGCCCACCGAGCGGGCTCCCCCATGGGGATATGCATATACGGCCCAGGTGGCTTCGGCTGATGAATTACATACCGTCGACTACCTAGCCAATGGCCTTCAAATATAGACGAGAAAACCATGCCTCGCTGTCACAGATGACAAATTGGCAATGGTCTTTATCCGAGGGTTAAAAGATACTCCAATTCCTCCCCCTCATCCGAAGAACCCAGACATCAGGCGTACAAGATCCAAAAAAAAACAAAACCCAAAAACATTGTATAATAATGTCGTCGCCTGACAACGCCGTCGAAGTCACCAAAACCCACGAAGGCATTACAACCATCACCCTCAACCGACCACACAGACGCAACGCAATCGATCATCCAACCGCGCAAAAGCTCTACCATGCCGTTCTCGATTTTGAGAACGACGAAACCCAGAAAGTAGGCATTTTGTACGGTGCCGGTGGAAGCTTTTGCGCGGGCTTTGATCTGCACGAAGTAGCCAAGGCGTCGTCTGTTACTTCTAACGAGGACGACGAGGACAGGAACCAGTACAAGGGACCCAGATTCAGCGTTGAGTCTGAGCGTGTCCAAGGCCGGAATGCAGGTCCCGTTGGACCCTCTCGTCTCATAGTCCGTAAACCACTCATCAGCGCTGTGGCAGGATACGCAGTCGCAGGCGGGCTGGAACTAAGTCTCATCGCGGATCTCCGTGTTGCTGAGGAGAACGCTGTCTTTGGGGTGTTTTGTCGACGGTTTGGCGTGCCGCTTATTGATGGCGGCACAGTGCGGCTGCAGGCTATTGTTGGCTTGGGAAGAGCGCTGGATATGATTCTGACGGGGCGCAGTGTCACTGCACAGGAGGGCTTGCAGATGGGTCTTGTCAATCGGGTTGTTGCTCAAGGCGAGGCACTAAATGAAGCTGTCAAGATTGCGAGACAATTGGTTGCATTTCCGCAGTTGTGTATGAATGTGGATCGGGCGTCATGTTATTATGCTGCCTATGAGGCTTCTTCATTTGAGGATGCGTTGAAGAATGAGTTTAGGAATGGAGAGAAGGTTATTATGGAGGAGGGCGTTCATGGGGCAGCTCGGTTTGTGGCTGGGGTTGGAAGACATGGAGCAAACATTTGACTCTGTTACTTAGGTAGGTATTGTAAATGATTAGTGTCAATACCTAGGTATACCTGGATATACACTATCTACGTAAATGTGCGGGCATTTACTACAGCATTCCGGGCGTCCAGTGACTCATCCTATCGAGGCTACAAGTATGCAACAGGAGAGCTACAGTGCTATACAATTTCCTATCAAATATATAGGACAAATCGATAACGAGGACTGATTCGTCTTTCAGGTAATATTGCATAAAACAGCAAGAAGTTGCGAGGTACCTTGGAAACTTTAGGGTTAGTATCACGAAAGCCCTAGAGAAGGTTACTGATAAAGACAATCACAATTGGACATACCATCAAAATCAAGCAAGTTGTTTCTCCTTAAGGAGTTTTAAGTTATGAAATGAAAAAGATTTCAAAGTTCTATATACATCTGCGAGGCAAACCAGCTTCATTTCAGCAAATCAATTCCATCCAATAACTCCCTTCCCTACAACGTTCATTTCCCTCACGCCTTTACTTGACGAGATCAAGGTTGCCTGTCTCCCAACAATACCAGACTCAGAAACCCCGAAATCAAGCTTATACGGAAGAGCAAACTCTATTCTCCCTGTCTCGTGTTGAGGTCTCAATTCGAAAGAGTATAGTGGTTGGCTCTTCTCAAGGTCCGTTGGACTCTGGAGATTTCCGTATTTCCTTGAAAAAGTAATTCGTCAACTAAAAAAACAAAAGAAATAACAAGCTTGGATATCATAATCATAGCTTACTCTATTCGCATGGTAAAACTTGTGATGTCTCTCAGAGTATGCAGAGATTGGTGATCGGACGCACTCAGCGTAGCGTGAGTTTGAGGAGAGTTCTCGGCGTTGGTGAAGGAGAGCACAAGCTCTGATGGATTTGGTGTTCTTGTTTCCTGGTAAGGAAATATAGATGCAATAAGGCCACCTCGACTGGCTCGAGGGTTCATATCACCGCACATGATTTATGATTGCGGATATTCTGGTTGAGTTTGAAGGCTCTGTCTACGGTAGACAGGGGCTCGAGATGAAGAAACTTATATTGACCTATGTGTTCTTCTGAAAGGCTCAGGGTGCAAATTTCCAAGGTTTACATGATCATTTAAAACAACAGAACCTTGGAGGACTAATTATATATCGGGGGCTCACATGCATTGTTGCTCAAATCTGCTCAAATCAGTGCTTACAGGGTACCCATCAAGGGAAAGAGTGCCGAGCATACATTCCACACAATTGAGTCTCCATCGGTCATAGCCTGTTCCAGATATCTAGGAAATCCACTCGATAAAATGATGGAAGTGGAGTGAGCTATCTCAGAATTGCGGTCATTACTGACGTGAGACAAACTCTCGCCCAGGTATTATAGGCTTGACAGCATTATTCTCGCTTACTTAATTGATATTCATCATTATATCACTACTGAACGCGCCTGCAGAGTAGCTGTAAACTGACTCTTCTTTACCATGTCCTTTATAGATACTCTTGCATCATAGCTTGAACGAAACTTCTCCTTGAATCCCCTGCGAGAATCTTTCCTCGACTACTTTCCAGTTGAGAATCTTCCAGATCTCAGTCACATATCCGGCCTTGTTATTGAGATACTAAATCCAAAGAGATTCGGCGTCAGCCACGTTTTCCGGTAAGCATTCGATGGCAATGTTATTACTAACCTGCAAGTAATACGCATGCTCCCACATATCCACTCCAAATAGTGGCACAACACTACTATCCGGAGTCACAACCGAATCCTGATCTTTAGTTGTCACAATCTCTAAGCTCCTAGTCTTCTTCTCTAGCGGTCCCTGCTTGATGACGAGCCATCCCCAACCACTTCCCTGAATACCGAGAAGCGTCTGCTTAAAGTCGTCGATAAATTGATCGAGACCACCCCATTTGGCTTCGATGGCGGCTTTCACGGTGGGGGCAACGGTGTCGATATTGGTTTCTGATGAGCCTACAGGCGCAAGATTGCGCCAGAATAAGGAGTGATTGATGTGACCGCCGCCGTTGAACTTGATTTTCTGCTGAAGCGCCAGCAGTGCAGGGATGTCGTTGGAGGTGGTGGCGGCTTGTTGTGCTGAAAGGGCTGAGTTCAGGTTGTTGATGTAGGTTTGGTGATGTTTTTGGTGATGGAGGGTCATGATCTCTGCCGATATGACCGGCTCCAGAGCCTTGCTCGAGAATTAGTACATATGTAGAGTTCGTACCATAGGTCTCTCTGAAGTGAACTCACATCATAAGCATAAGGTAAAGGGGGCAGTGTATACATATTGACTACAGTGTAACCTGTCTGGTTTCTGTAGGATAGATGATCTGTAGAGGACTTTAAGACAACCCTGAGATTATATGATAACTGAGGATACTCTTATACCCCTCCTCAACCTTGGTCATCGGTAACTACCAAGGTACATACATTAGAAGTTGTGGGCCCCAGTCAACGGTTTTGGTTGTCTTTTTCTCGTACTCATTTTGTCTTTAATTGCGTCCGTTCAAGTATGCTTGATTGAACTGTAATATCCATGTATTGACAGTGGAGCCGGCAAAATGAAACGGAATGCGCGGGTTTGAGCACATTTGAGAATATCTACAGTCTATCGGGATGGATGGATAGTCCTAGCCCTAACCCTAGCCACAGGGTACTTGTAATACCCTCCTTGTCGGCCGACTTTGAATGCACACCAGAAAGATTCCTTATGTTATAATGGACTTTATAGTGCGCTCCGTATAGAACTTGGTAATACTGTAAAGACCTCTCTCAGTATCTAACTGCGTTTGATCTGAATGAAATGTAAGATTGCAACAAACCTTGACAAACCCTCCTTCAGGGTGTGCATTTCCATCGAGAATATAACACGAAACCAACCTGGAGCCTCATTATGATAGGCATGGCCGCACGACATTTCCACACCAATCTGTTGAAGCTGGTGGGACAAGTCCAACTCTGCTGCCCATCCACCTTGGGTGTCCACAATTGTAGGGTCAAGGCATCTGGACAGATCGATCCAGAGGAATAGCCCGGCGTTACTGAGAAATAAATGTGTGAAGGATTAGCTTCTTACTGTTCCTGTATGATAATAAAGCTGCAGAGAAATACATACGCGCCCGGTGCATAAGGGATTCCCGCCTCATCCAAGGCTCGTGCTGCGAAATCCCGATGCGAACGCAGATATCGGCGGCTGTCACGAAGAAAGCCTTCTATAAATTCACCATCTTCGAGTATAGTAGTGGCCATGCTCATGGATACATGGGAAGGCCAATGGAACCGACTAGGTAATTTGCCAGCGAAGAAAAGCCGTAAGATAGTTGCCGCACAACGAGATTGAACAGACAGTCGGAATGATTTCACTTACCTGATTGAAAGAGCAGCCTGCATAAAT
The DNA here is from genome assembly GCA_023625975.1 of Talaromyces sp. PYS2103. Lineage (NCBI taxonomy): Eukaryota > Fungi > Ascomycota > Eurotiomycetes > Eurotiales > Trichocomaceae > Talaromyces > Talaromyces sp. PYS2103. The sequence continues at coordinate 159,070 of JAMAGB010000036.1, forward strand.
CTGTGATTCTGACTGATCAAACATCCTAGTCTCAACCCTGCTGCTGCAAAATCCTTGGACATCCCGTACAACACATGGATTAGGGCTGGATCTACGCCGAGAGGGACCGGATCGATTGACAGAACCGAGACAAAACCGGTAGTAGAGTCATCATCTGCGTATACTGACAACGCGTATACTTCGTCGCTAATGAGGTGAATTTGGTGTTTCTGACACAACTGCATTAAAGCCTCCAAGGTCTTGCGCGGGTAACATCGACCGAGCGGATTGTGCGGGTTGCAGATCAAGAGAGCCCGAATGGATACCCCATTCTGGTCTCGGGCGTGTAAAAACGCTTCCTCATATCGAGCTACAGCTTGTAGACTGAATGGATCGTCCCCGTGGAACGGAGTGTAGATTAGTTGGCAGCTGGAGGGGACTTTAAGATCTCCATTGAAGGAGCCGTAGATGGGCTGCCCTAGCAAAATCCCGTCGCCGGGATCGGTCAAAGTCAAGGCAACGATTGCGTTTAAGCTTGTTACGCCACTTGTGAAAAGGATCTTGTCTGCTGAGACGGGCGTAGCGGGGTGGAAGTACGTATTCAACAGCTTAGCCATGGCTGCGCGAAGCCGTTTGGGACCGAAAGGGCCTTCATGATAAGTCAGACTAGAGTTGTCGAGGTCGGGTACTGCCTGTTATCATGCTCATGTTAGCGAACTTTTTTCGGACTATGTATTTGGTAGAGATGGGTTGTACAAGACTTCACCTTTGTGCGGATGTATTCAAGCAATACATCTTGCATCAGGAACTAGCGCCTCGCCAATTAGCACATGTACGTTCATGATATCCCTTAGACGGCTATAGATGATGATGTTTACATAACTTCTTACATTCTCTGCGTTTCCAAAAGATACAACGCCCGACTTATTTTCTTTGCTGAAGAGGGTCTTTGAACGAAGATATCCATCGGCTAAACCAGCCTTCGCATACGCTTCCCCGCGGTTAGAAAGCATGGTGCAATGATTGCTAATGTGGAGATAGAAGTTCGTCGGATTAAAAGTTGTGGTGCTCGAATTTGAAATTCTTCTGGCAGTGAGTGAGGTAATTGCCAATCATTGCCCAGCCATCACGATGTTGGCTACCATACTAAACTTAGCTAGAGCCGTTGAGAAACCTGAATTGACTACGGTCAACGTATTAAACAGGTACATGATTGGATGTATCTCACATCACTCTAATTCTGACTCGGATCATACATTTCAACCTTTGTCAAATCACTGGCAATACGCTGAACTGAATCTTCCGTAGCACCTCTCAATTACTGATGACACCTGGGCTCGATTGGATTATTACTGGTCACACAAGAAACCAGATGCAGAAAACAATAACTACTGAGATGGAGGCAAACGAGGAGAATCCGATAATGCGGAGTGGCTCGGATATCTAAAGAACCAAAAAGAAGTCTGAAGATATGTGGGAGCCACAGTACCTGGATTTTGGCCGAACTGGTTGACAAAACCCTAGGCAGAAATGCCCATAAAGTAGGAATTGATACGATATTATTACCTAGGTGTGGCTATTTCTGTCCCGGTCAAGCCACGCAAAAATGTCTTCCAAGAGTTATCTGACAGTTGGCACACAAGGAAATTGAGATCTTGCTTAATGTGGAACTGTTAGAAGATGCTTTCTTATCTTTCAATACGAAACTCCTCTTTCATGTCATGTTGGAGAACTACAACATAGAAGCCATTAAGTTCCTGGATCAGGATAGTAAAAAGTGGTGATTGCCGACACAAAGATTCTCAGCAACAGAGATTTTCTACCATAAAAGGCGAGGTTTTTCCAGGGTAACCACTAACACTCAGCACAACAACCCAAGCGAGTTATCCCAGTCAAGCACGGCTACTTGTCAATATCAGAATCTTCGTGAACTACATACAAACCAGCCAAGATGACACCAGCTACAGCTGAAAACGGCGTTTGTGAAAAGGTGTCTAGCCCATACGACGTGAATGATTTCCTTCAGGTCTTTTTCGAAAAAAACAAAGAGTTCTTCTATGACTGGCGCGCCTTCCGAATGGCATCGTCCACTGATATCAGTGCGATCCAACGAATCTATGACTGGTTCAAGGGAAAGCCTGACGTGCTCTTGGAGTTTCGTCGAGAGGTACTGCTCTTTCCCGGGGTTGCTGTTCCTATCCCTTATAATTTCGACGAGCTGATCTGGATCGAGGCTATATATGGAGGCCGCATTGAGCTTGACGTGAAGGTATTGAGTGAGGTGTCCGGTGACGAAACTTTGTCACGTCGCATGAAGCTTGGTTTCAAAAAGCTCTACGGCATCACGTTCGATGAGTATCTCGACGAATTCAAGGATGCCCCCGCAGATGTCATTGATATCTTGAATAAGCGAGCAAACGTGACACATATGTATCATTGGACTGATCAGCACGAATGGCATCACATCCGTCAATTGTTCTCGACTCGGTAATGTGAATCAGGCTTGCCAGGGAGCGGTCACTGGGACTGCAAGACCCCTCCGATAAGAATAAGAGTGCTATAATGCCAGTTCGCTTTCACTCCATATCTGCCCTTCTTGATGTCCTCGGCGCTCTGGTTAGATATGGGTTGTGATTCTCTCATATCTATTACTGCTCGGTATTGCTCATTGCTTGCTAAATTTGGTGCTTCATCTCAGCTGTTACTTCTTTGTATGGACAAAAGATCATTGTCTTCCCATGCTTCCGAGGCCAGCCATGCTGATCTGGGAAGCTCTAAGATGTGCTAGATGGAACTTATCAAGAGCTCAATCCGCCCACCGGGTTGTTCCTCTAGTTTCTTTTCTAGTTCTTAGTTCCTAATCAGTTCTTGCCAGTCCATCACGTTCTTGGGTCGGTTCCCTACATTTGGAGACATAATTTCATGACTTATTTCTTCCTGCCCTCTTCACCCGGCAAGTTTACGTTCTCACCGGTCTCTGTACTATGCCAATCGATCGTAAAGATCGGTTTCATGTAACTCATTATTAAAATGTACACAGAATCGTTAGATTCGCTCAGCTCTCGGAATAAGAACTATATGACCACATTAAGTAGACTATAAGAGTAATGATTTGTGAGAGCAGGTATTACTTCCTCGCCCTTTTCCCTTCAGCTATAATGCGATGCGAGCTATATCTTCTCCTTCGAGTCTCTTCTTACTTCTGATAGTGGAGGCGCTGAATCGTAGTGTCCAGTGTATGACAGTCTTTTACTCAAACTCTTGCTTAGTCTGATACTATATCACGTCCACTCTCGGCTCGAGTCTTGATTCAATGGTAGGGTTACCGCAAGTCAGAGAAAATTAGCGGATGGAAGAGTGCCGGTTGCTGGAGCCGAATCATTTTCTTCTATCACAGAAGTTGTTATGGACGTATCGTGTCGGGATCTCCGACGTATGCTCTACAACCCATTTTTCTATTACTGGTATAGCACGGCCTAGGGCTTGTCTACCTCGGATATGTCGAATCCAGGCCCACCAACATGTTCACAGGGACGCTGATGGACGCACTGTCGCATTTTTCAGTACCAACCAGAAAGTATGTGTGGACTGATACGTATCTTGCTGACCAGATGGACGTATGATAAGAGAAGATCAAGGGAGAATTAGAGATATCGATATAAACAGCGAACCCTAATCTCCGCAACGACATAAGTCAATGCTTCAAAGTTCCATCACTTGACCAAGTCACGATAACAAGCTCTGGGATACTGTATCAGGAAATTGTTTCCGATATCTAGAAGTTGAAGTTTCAGGGTCAAATCCTCGCTTTGAGCTTCCAGTGACGCAGTATATCAAGCTTATCTAGAGTCATTTAACCGCTTATCGGAATGATAGACGATGGATCAATGTCGCCTGTTTGCTCCGACCCAATTAGAGGGAGTACTGCACTTTTTGGACGTGCGCATATGATTTTAAACTAGGCTGTTAGCTCGGCTTCTCACGCGTTCACTTGCCTCGTTGTCATTGTTGATTCCTCAGAATGCGGGGTAGCGTAGATAAGCTCCATCTATCCAGATGCTCGTCGTTTTCTCCATGTCTCTGTTAGCTACTACCTACAAAGGTATTTAAACACGGTCACAGGTCTTGACAATGGCATCGACTAGTATGTGTCGCGTGCTCAACACCTGGATACTATCTAGCAATAGCAATGGATTCCGACACAATTGACACTTATCAAACGGACGTCCCTGGGACGGTGTACTTGGTCGATGGTAGGTTGAACATCTACTTAATTGATAGCTAGTACCATGCTGATTTATATCACCTACAGTTTATAAGGACAAGGTCGACGAGCCCCAGGCTCCAGTTCAGGAAGATATCGTACTCATTCCACGTCCTCTAGACACGCCGAGGGACCCCTTGGTACGTCCATACTTTCCGGTTCATGTATTGCTCCGGATTGTAAAGAGAATAACTAACGATGCCAGCAGAACTGGCCCAAATATAAAAAAGCATGGAGTCTTATCCTTGCCACCCTCTTCGCCTGCATCATGTCATACGGGGAAAACAACCTAGGCGCAGCATGGACCGAAATATCCGAAGAAACGGATGTGTCGCTGGGTAACATGAACGGCGGTTCTGCCCTCAATTATCTACTGCTCGGCTTTGTGAACATCCTGTGGATTCCAACGGCCATGAAATGGGGTCGCAAGATTGTCTATATTGCCAGCATGACCATCAATATGGCAGCCGCGCTGTGGAACTCGTATTTCTATGGTACTGCTCAATGGTATCTCAGTTCCATGATTGGCGGATTTGGGACAAGTGCCTATCAGGCGATTATTCAGCTCACTGTATATGAGTTCCCTTTAGTCTTTCGTGCATTCCACGAACTAACTTCATTACAGATTTTTGACATGTTCTTCTCACATCAACGAGGTACGAGCCTGGCTTTCTACGTCTGGGGCCAACAACTGGGAAGTATCTTGGGCTTGATCTCCGGTGGTTATATTGCCGAAGGACCGGGCTGGAGGTGGAGTTGCAAGATAGCTGCAATTTTGAGCGTATGTTCTCCTCCTCGAATGTCAAATCTTCGCACTAACGAGTAACAACCGGATGAAGGGGGCCGTTGTTTTCCTGTTCATTTTCACTTTCGACGACTCTCTCTTCCCACGACATGTCTTGGGTGACACCAGGGCCAATCCTTCGCCGTCGGCCGTGCAGCCTGAGAACCCCGAGCAGAAAGTAGCGCCAGCTGAAGGTAGCAAAAAGGAACAGCCGGAAACAATGACCAGACAGGTTACTACGGGTGAAGGAGTTATGGACCTTTTACCACGTAACTACTGGCAGGTCCTCACTCCCATTCACCGATTCAAGCAGGACAAGACAACTTGGTGGCAGTATTTTCGGCGGCCTTTCTACCTATTTCTTTTCCCAAATATTATTGTAGTAAGTTGCCTCCCCCCCGAGAAATATGTCCGTCGATATCTCTAACACTGGTTACAGGCTGGCATAATATTCGCGTTCGCATGTACTGCGGGTATGTTAACAAACAGAAGACCCCAGTACTATTTTTTTTTTCGCAAGCTAACCAAGATCCATAGGGATTGTCTCTTTCAACACGATCTCTGAGATCATGACCGAAGACCCTTACGACTGGGGGACAGGATCAACCGGGCTCATCTTCCTTGCTGCGCTCGTAGGCTCCTTCATCGGGTATGTTTATTTCCCCCGTCTCGGGCGACATGCGAAACTAATACATCTATAGAATGGGAACAGGTTCTCTCGGTGATCGCATCGTCATTCGCCTCGCTCGTCGCAACAATGGCTACAAAGAGCCCGAGATGCGCTTATGGACCCTATTGTTCAGCTTCATCTACGGTGCCGTTGGCTACATGATGTACGGCTGGGGTGCGAACGCGGGCGGTTCATGGGTTCTTATCGCCGTCGGACTGGGCAGTATGATCTCACAGCAGGTCTCTGCAGCAAGTATTGCGACGACGTATGCGATGGAATGTTTTGAAGGTGTAAGTCTTTTGACATGTTCATGTTCATTTCATGGGCTTCTGGGCTAACTCGTGGATATAGATATCAGGTGAGCTTGTCGTGGTATTGGCTATATGCTCTTCGTGCATCAACTTTGCCATGTCATACTCTGTCCAGCCTTTGATCGAAGCAAGCAACTATGGTTATGCGTTTACTTTTTTTGGTTGTCTCGTTATGGCGTCTATGTTGCTGGCTATACCTACGGCTATATGGGGGAAGTCATGGCGAGGGCGATGCGCATCGATGTATCGTAAGTTTATTGCCGAGGCCGTTATTGTTTAATACCTTGGCTGCTCGGTTCAGCTTAGTTATATCATGTTTTATTCACCTACATGTACGTATTTAGGTAAATACTAGGCTGAGTTTAATGAGGCTGGCATCACTGGCTGTCTGTTTGAGTGTGGGAGCTTACCGCCGGCGTGCAGGGGCTGAAATATGTGATAGTATCAGCAATGAAATGGCGAGGATATATGGGTTTCAAAAACGTGAAATCTCACTTGTAGAGCTCCCCCTCATCATCTGGAACTACCACCATAATAAACCTTGGAAGCTTCGATATTGATCAGGGTAAAGCCACCATGCCTGGTGTAAACTTCTTCCGTGGAGCATATAAGGACCTTCGGGAATCCGTTTCATAGAGCTATCAGCGATCAAAAGCCGACTTCCCCGTGATTGTATGTACTCGGTCAGAGTGGCAGTAATCTGATTGCGTTGAGTGCCTTGTGCTAGGAGAATACCCCCTGAGGTAAGGTGAGAACTGAATACATCATCTGTAGAAAGAAAGCGTGCAAGTTTGTCCTGGACTAGATGCATGTCTAGGTTGCTTCCTGCATCGACATCAATAGTTACGACAGGAGCGATAGTTGAGGTGTCAAGTTATTAAACGGAAGATGAAGCTTAGGATAGAGCAACATAAGCACTCGAACGACTATAGCTAGCTAATAAATATGTTTGGGATTACTTACTTCTACGCCATTGCGGATGTAGTAGGCTACATTTCCCAGATGCTGTTTGAGCAATGCAGCAGTAGCGAAGGAGGTCATTATATCTGGGGACGGGGTCTTTTTCCTTCTCCAGAAGGAAGGCATACAGAGCTGCTGGAGAGATAAACAGAATAAAATGAAGGAAACACAGCCGAATTTGTAGTATCAGATAGTCGAGAGCTATCGAACTCAACACACGAAGCCGGTGCCAGCAGAATGTTGAGTATGGTGATGGGAAGGAAATCAGCTTCACTACGTGAACGGCAGCTCTGTATAGGTATCATCCAACACAGCTCTTACAGCCTAGAACACCGAATTGTCATATCTGAACGGAACGTTTTTTTCGTCTCAATATCAAAGACTTAGGACTGTGGGAAAGGAAAACAGAAGACAATAAAGGAAATTTGACTCAATTTGTGTCGCAGCATACCGAAATAAGGTCATGTGCAGTAAGAGAAGGAACACAAATCAAAATACAGAACTCCCTGGACGACATCAGCCATGCGGTAGTGGGTTTAGGCCCGGCCCCCCGCAAGCCAGCGGTGCTCGATATGTAGACCTGCCTAGGTCTCGAGAAGCCATACATGATCACCTCCGAGATATCCAAATCAAAAGGCTTCAACTGAGAAAAAAGCCCGAAGTTTCTCGCCTTCCTCCTCAGTGATATCAGTTTTGGCGCGTAACTTAGAAACAATTGGGGCGATTTCCTTTTTGTACGATGAGGACGCCTTTTGGGATGCCACACGTTTTTGCTGTTCTGACGAGATCGAAATCGAAAGCGAAAGTGAATCGATGTAGAGCATCACAAATAGCATATGGCGGGGTGGAAGTCCACGGAAATCCGCAATAGGTTCAGAAGGGGTCTCATATCCTGGATCGGCTATGTCGAACTCTCCATCCCCAGTAATTTCGTCGTTGGTAGCAACAAACTCCTCACTTTGGACAACAAGCTCGGTAGGCCAGGCGAACGGTCCCGCATCAGTTACGCCAAGTATGGCCTGTTTTGACGCTGAGACACCTTTTAAATAGGTGGTGCACACAAATTCATATTCTTTCTGATAAAGTCGGACTGTCTTTCCGGCCGGGACGGGAACAGTGTCTTTCTTAGTTTCTGAGTGAATGGTTTCTTTTTCTGAAAATGTTTTCCGTTGCCTAGAACCTCCTATGTCGAAGGAAAACCCCCATTTAGCAAACCCAGCGGTGACATTGAACTCCTCTACATATTCCTCTCCCGTCAGAATCCTTGTCGATGTTGTTTTTTCCACCTCATGATTGATAGTTTCAGTGGTGTTGTTTGTGAATCTCCATGTCTCATTCCACCTGATTTCTCTCAAACGCTTCTTAGTCAGGAGCACGATGCTTACACCGCCATCCTGAAATAACACCTGTTCGGACTCCCCGGCAAATTGGGATACCGGAAGGATGCCAAGCCAGAAATGACGGTACCTTTGGTACTCGTAATCACTGGCGGGCACTGCAGTAGACATGTTGTGTTTAGAATGGAAGCTGGATTAAAGAAATCCTCAACGGTAGAAATTGAGTGAATAATCAGGATGACGTAGAGACGAAGATCGAGTTTGCTGTATTGAATGAGTGCTCGGCACTCGAGGGTACTGGTCATCTCTTTATAGGAAAGGCCAGAGCGCTAATTATGATCGCGATCATTTGCGCAAAGAGCGATTTGCACATAGAGCTTGTATGCTGCGATGACGGAAGACCTCAATAGTACTACCTACTGATACGCATGCAGAGCGACCCTACGACACGAGATGGGGAATAAACTATGTAAGGGGGGGTTACTTTCATGTATCTCATCGGCATTGACGAATGCGCCTTTTATTGATCTTTGCTCTGGTTGGTTTCCTATTCTAACAATAGTAATTCCTAGGTATGTAGCGAGACGGAAATCTGCAGGCATGGTGTTGATCCGGAATTGCATTTTGACATATCTCATATGCTGTATGTGGCGTGTAGCTGCCACGTCAGTCCAGTTCATCAGTACGTACCTCTGTAATCTTCTCAATCATTTTATGCTGTGGTAGTTGAGGGGGAAAACGAAGCGGTGAGTGAATTTTCAAGATCTCAGCATTGTCGATCCAGCAAACGGACGTCATATCACAGCAAACTGCGTATTGGAAATGGGGGGCCATCGACAACAGCCAAAGTGACCGTTTTGAATATGCTGTAACATTGGAGAGTTGAGAGTCCGTCGACTATTAGGGCTAATCCCGGTATTACCGAAAGAGGAAAATTCCTATTCAGCCCTACTTTCAATTTCAGCACTGCCTTAAAAATTAATATTTTTTGTGGATTTAGAACTGAAGGATGTTTTCGAGGATGATAAGATCCCCAAAGGTCTTCTTTAACGTTTGTATTGATTCTGATGTCGGCGTCTTAGAAACTGGAGTACCAGCCTTATGGCCTAGATAGGGTGTTGGCTCCATGGAGTGAGGATTTAAGATAAAACCTTAGATGTGTCGGATTACGCGTGAATACTCGATGAAGATTAGTCAGATTGGTTAGATTGCAGGGGTGATAATGATTGTGAAGACTGGATAAGAGGTTCTTTTATAACCTATTCTACTCGCGGAGACTTGGAACGATTGATTTCTAACTAAGTGTGAATAATGTTAGGATATACATGTGTGATTTGCCTTTACCTCCACTGCCACCATTACTTGAAAATGTTCTCCTTGACTGTTGGCTCTACATTCGTATACAGATTCTTTCTAATTTTGGAAGGGGCTTAAACGAGACATCAGGTGTATCGAACTTAGTGACTTGTTGTATTTTGAGTAAAACTACCTATCTAGAACCCCCGCTTGTGAAAACTAGATAAATATCGCAGGGGGTCACGATATCTGCATAAAACCTAGTCTCCAAGTTCCCCAGCTCACCCGGCATATATACCAGCCACTGCGTTGGTCTTCATTGCTACTTCTGGCTTTCTGTATTCCGTCTTATCGACAGGAGATATCGAACTCAATATTATAGGATTCAGGGAGAGACCGGAAACACAGTCGCAGGCGGCCGGACTGAAAGAATTGCCCACAGGAAAATACAAAAGATGTCAGATTTCCGTCTTTAGCTGTGACGGACGGCTCCTGCAGACAATCATTATTCATCGTGATGTATGGCGACAGACTAGAGTCCTGGCCTGATGATCGAACAACGATAGGAAGGGGAAGTGTTGCTCCTTGCTCAATAAAACGTGGCGGAGGAATTGCCACATAGATTTTTGCATTCAGGAAATAGCGCCTAATCGTCCAATCGGTCCCTTGGTAGCTTAGTCAATATTAGTCAATGTATTGTACAGCAAGAGCTCGCAGTAACCTACTTGCGTCTCAACTGTTTGATCCTTTTTCTAAACCGTTCGCATTGAGTACATGTAGAGCACGGCTTATAATCAGAAAGCACATCCCACCGCGTGCGAATCGCATTAGGGCCGCGTTTCAAACATAAGCCTAGAATTTCGACACGGCCAGATTGAATGTTATCGATCATGAATCTCATCAGAGCGTCGTCCTCTGGTGAGAAGACGCTTCTCTGAGGAGGAGAAATCGGATGAATTGTACACGGACCATGTTGAAGATTCAGTGTCTGGTAAGAAACACGTGGAAGCAGTGTGGATGTGACGAAGCATTGCCTGGGTTCTGCTGAGTGTGGCAATTGAGATGGGATGGACTGGTCTTTCGGTGATCTCCCACTACTTGCAGATACGCAAGCGTCGCTTTCAGCACTGTTCAAAAGTAAATGAATATCCATATTTGAAATATGGCATAATACTAGCGCGTTGCGTTGCGTTGCGTTGTGTTTCTTGATTGCATGCAAATTAGTATCCCACGTTGCGGATTCGTAAGTTGAGAAACTCACTGTAAAGGCCGAGAGCTGAACGAAAACATCTTCCATGATTAGTCGCACATCGTTCCAATTCGGACGACCAATCGATCCCTTTAGCTATGACTTGAGTGGGTCTATCAGATACTGAATCTTTAGATGAAATCAAGAAGGGGAATATTCAATCAGGAAACATGTTTCGAGGAAATAGGCGCCAAGGCGGTTAATACCATCATACCAAGGTCACTAAAGAAATCTACAGATTCATCAAGCACTCTCAAATGAGTGATCTGACAGTCCAGGTTAAATCATATAATAAACCTCTCAGCCTGGAGCACAAGCCGACATACACGCTGTGGCTTACCTCAACAAACACGATGTAACGTCACTAGGAGTCAACCAAGCTGCCGGGACGAAAAATATCTCACGTGTTAACCATGCTGTCTGCAAAACAATAAGTATCCCCTGGAATGTTGATATCAAGTTTGTGTAAAACTGTCGGTCTCTACTAACAAGTCCAGGGTAACTTGTAGTTGCATTGGATGGAACGAAGTGCTCGATAAAGTAGAGTTGGACGTGATTGGTTGGAGAATTGAACATCTGATGCCTGAAATGGCAGGCACCGAGAAAACCCCGAGACCCGACCAAACCGTTCACCGCCTTCCAATTTCTCGACAAAAAATCATTCAAAACAAAAATATTTCCCAAGGGAAAATAATTGAATTGAACCAGGCCATTGCTGCTGGAAACCATCATGAAGCGCAAAACGGAAGAGACACATCAGTCCAATGGCCGGCACGAGGCCAAAAAACGAGTCCTTTCCGACGATGCAGTGATTTCACGCTTTCGCGAAGGTCTGTTTGATCCGGCAGAACTGGAGAAGTACACCAAGAGCCATGCTGCCTCAGGACCGTGAGTTTCTCTCTGTTGAATTTTATGATTTTGCGATCTGACCACTTTTATTGATATTAAACAGGTACAAACACTGCGTTATATCCCCCCTAATTGAGTCAAATCTCCTTCGCTCCGTGCGCAATGAGATCGAACAGAATCTCTCCTTCACCGAGAAGGAAACTGATATCTATAAAATCTTTCAATCGGGCGATTTGGCGAATTTGGATGGATTGGATGATGCGTCGCTGTCACGGCTGCCGTCGTTGCTTCAACTGCGCGATGCTTTGTACTCTGCGAAGTTCCGTGCGTACCTCTCCTCGTTGACGGGATCCGGCCAACTGAGCGGAAAGAAAACCGATATGGCTATCAACGTGTATACGGAAGGCTGTCATTTGCTTTGTCATGACGATGTCATCGGCAGTCGCCGTATAAGCTATATCCTCTACTTGCCGGACCCCGACACGCCGTGGCAGCCTGAATGGGGTGGTGCATTGCGGTTGTACCCTACGAAAACGGTCAAGGATGACAACGGCGAGGAGATCAAGATCCCCAATCCGGATTTTACGTTATCAATCCCCCCGGCTTTCAATCAACTCAGCTTCTTCACTGTTCAGCCGGGCGAAAGTTTCCATGACGTCGAGGAAGTTTATCATCCATCGGAGGAAGACAAAGGGAAACAGAAACGGGTGCGCATGGCCATTAGTGGGTGGTTTCATATTCCGCAAGAAGGCGAGGAAGGGTATGAGCCTGGCTTGGAAGAGAGACTGGCGGAACGAAGCAGTTTGTCTCAACTACAGGGCAGGGGCGATGCCTATGATCAACCGCAGCCGCGACCTGTCGACTGGGACGCGGAACTAGCAGCTTCGGATAGTGGCAAGGGTAAAGGAAAAGGCAAACAAGCCGTCCAGTCTGAAGAAAGCGAAGAGCTTACTGAGGCGGATCTCGACTTTTTATTGGAGTTCCTTGCGCCATCATACTTGACGCCGGATATTGCAGAAGAACTTTCAGAAGCATTTTTGAATGATTCTTCGTTGAGTCTGGAGAAGGTTCTCTCCGAAAAGTTCGCGGCGAGGGTACGAGAATATATTGAGAAACAAGAAAAGAAGGCACTGCCAAGCTCTTCTGACGAAATTGAATCGTCCACAAACTGGAAAGTAGCCCGTCCACCTCATAAACAGCGTTATCTTTTCCAGCAACCACATGCGACAACCAGTACCGATACCGAGGTCAATCCAATTGACGAACTACTGACTAAATACTTGCCATCACAACCCTTTAGAAAATGGCTCACCTTGGTCACTGGCGCAGACCGCCTTACAGACCACAACATGTTAGTCCGCAGGTTCCGTCGCGGTCAAGATTACACATTAGCCAGTAGTTATGATGGTGACGAGCCGCGGTTGGAGTTCACACTATGTCTTACCCCAAGCCCTGGCTGGGAGAAGGCAGATGATGATGATGAAGAAGAGGATGACGATGAGGAGCAGAAAGAAGCCACTGAGGATGGCAAGAACGGGAATGCCGAAAACAAAAATACAAACGGATCAAAAAATCAAGAGAAAGAAGAACCTTCTGTTGGCGGTTACGAGATTTACATGGCCGGTGACGACGGCGAGGAGGATGCAGCCATTTACAAAGCAGCTAATGGCGATGATGATGGGATTCTGTTCAGTATGGCAGCGGGCTGGAACCGCATGAGCATTGTTTTGAGGGATAGTGGCACACTCAAGTTTGTCAAGTATGTCAGTGCTGCTGCACAGGGGGATCGTTGGGATATAACTGGCGAAGTTGGTGTTGTTTTTGCTGATGATGATAAGGAGGGAGAGGAGGGAGATGAAATGTAGATCTCGGGTATACTCATTCATTCTGATCCTTGTATAACAATTTATCCAAGAACAAAAGCTGATTTGTAGAATCTATTCATACTGTCTAACGAAATTTGAATATTGATGATATGGTTCTGGTCATAAACCAGTTGACAGAAATTCCACGATTCCAAATTGATCATGATCTCTGACATACGACATGGAGTCAAAAGCCTGGGCTTTGAGCTGTCAACAGGGTGCGCCGAGCATTGGGCATGTATTCAAAACTTGTGCCGACTGTGCCGCATGGAAGCCAACACTCTGTCTGCTCTGAGACTGCCACACTGGCTAGAAGGGTAGGGCCGGTCATACTTTAGTTTGCTTTAGATATTGTAACCCCGCTGTCTGAGCCCCTCCTGCCGTTCTTCAAACTTGAGTAGTGAAGGATTCGGGCTCTTAAAGCCCTAAATTGCTGAGCGTAGACTAAGTCGGCCAAGGAAGCCACCAAGTCAAAGACTCAAATGCCATGATTAATCTATTTCACATGATGACCCTTTTTCCATGCGCATTACTATTTATTTATAGCCCGAATAACCCCCCGTGGCAGTGGCTATGGGTATTTACAGGCACATTCATGCGATCATGCATGCAGCCTTCCGACATCCAGAGACGGCATGTCGCATACATCCTGGATGTTGGGGGCCATTTTGCATATCGTGTTGCCGGGGATTTTGATGCTGACTGTAACAAACGAGCAAGTTTGGACAGATTGTGTGACTAGGGTCTAGCCGTAGGTAGTATTTAGCACCAACATAGCCCAAAAAGAAAGGTTTCATTTCCCTGCACTTGGGTGCAGCTATCTTTAGAACTAGTGTAAGTAATCTGGGGCATTTCTTGTTGTAAAGGTTTGTAAGTCTCACGGAGTGTTTTACACATGCACGACTTGAACGTCCTTCAAACTGCGGCTGACGTGAGGAGTTGCATTAATTCAATAGTTAGAAAGGCTGCTCATGATTTAAATTGGAGACCTCTCGCCTCTTTCCAGCATGGCAGGCCTTGTATCTTCTTGTTGCAGGACTTGAAAACATTGTTAAATTGTTCATCATGAAAGCCTCCCTTCTGACGAGCCTACTGGCATGGCTCGCTACATTAACTGTTGCCATTGCAACCCGAGTGCCGGAAACCAATGTCGCGCTGCGAACTCGGAATGGTCCCGGAATGAGCGACGCAGATACTCTAGATGCAGTGGGAAAGGCCTTACATCTCGCCAGACTTCGATCCCGCGATAGCAAGTACTTCATGAACAGAACGTCTCTTGCCAAAAGCTGGATTGGCGCTACTTTGTTTCAATATGGTGAAGAGTATGCACAATCACCCCTTACTTTGAATCCGTCGATGCTCACAAATTCTGGAATGGAATAGTAGTAGTAGCAGCAACACAACTATCGGGTCGGACAGTTTGTCATCCGACTACAGCGCAGAGATCGAAATTATCTGTACGACCTGCTATCTCAAAGGTTCCGTGACCGGCGACTTGACGCTTACCGGCGATTTCAACTTCACCGCTGCAGTAGACAGCGTGGCCAGCGAATTGAAGAACGTTACTGATACAGCAGTCCACCAGTTTGAGCAGTACGTTGAAGAAGTGGCCAAGGATATAGGCGATGAAATCACAACTTTGGGTGCTGCTACTCTGCCAGACTGGCCGACGCTTAATGTCACTTTGGATCTGGATAATGTTACTGGTCTACCACCGGGTGGTGGTGGTGCGCATATGCACTTTGAGTTCGACAATTTGGAACTTTATCTTGAGCTGGATATTAAGTTGTCGGCCGGTGCGACGTATACGCTGAATTTGTATACTTCCGAGACTCCAGCGGGGATTTCGGTGCCGGGGCTCATGATGGGAGCAGTGTTTAGTGTGGATTTGATCCTGATTGCAGATGCGGAGATTGATATTGGGAGTGGGATTCATATCAAACTCGACGATGGACTTGCTTTTGATATGGAAATGTTCAATAGCAATGTGTCGAGTGTCACGATGTAAGTTTTGATTCTTATAAGTCTTGTTGTACCACGCATTTTCTCAGACATAGGGTACATAGTCCTGGGGGCGCGTATGAATTCCTACCTGTCACAATCGGAGGCGAAGGTTCCATCCAAGCTCTTCTAAGACTAAAGGCAAGTCTTGGGTTAGAAGTTAGTCTGCCAGAGTCCACCTCCGCCTTTGACTTTGACTTCAGCGCCGGTATCGAGACGGACGTATTCGCTTACGTCGCTGATTTCCTGATGCAAGTGAACGGATCCTCAGCCGCTGACACTGGTGAATGCGAGTTAGCTGCCGTCGCAGAATATACGTTCGCTGTAGGCGCAGCAGCTGGCGCGACAATTGCAGTTGACAAGTCAAATTCCTGGGGTCCGTCACCGAACACCACTATACCAATATGGTATACGACGCTGGCCAGCATCTGTGCCACGACAAAAACACCGACATCAACGGCCACTCCATTGATTACTCCTCGTGCAGAATTGTATCTACGAGCGAGTTCCTCCCTGACGACCACTACATCGACAACAACATACCAAATCGTCAATTGCATGTCTTCAGCACTGATAAACTGTCCTATCAATCTCCAAAATACTACGACCTACCAAGCCGTAGTTACGTCGACTCTTGCCATAGAGTCAGGGTCAACGGTGACGTTGCCGACAAGTGGTATTTCAGCCCTTGCGACTGGTATTCCATTTGGTTCGAATTCGCATAGACTAGATGCCGTATCTGGGACGCCTCGTTCGTATGTTCCTCCTCCACCGCCGCCGTCTAGTACCTCCGATACAGCATCTTCAACGTCAAAATCGACTACGGGAGGGAATGGAAGTGGTATACTCGGTGGCAAGACGAATGGGACAGATAAAAAGCTCATTATTGGACTCAGCGTTGGTTTAGGTGTTCCTTTCCTGGCGGCTGTTCTGCTAGCACTTGGGTGAGATCATTCCTTCCTTGACCTAATTTGTGTTGTGGTAAAACTGAACTGTTTCTGCTTGAAGGTACTACATCCGCCATCGCAGAAAGTACTCTGAAGTCTCTCAGAGGGAGAATCTGGCACAGAGTCCGGAAATCACACAGCACGACTCCCCGGTCTCGCCTGGCGCGACGAAGAAGAGTCCTTTGATGTCTGTGACAGAATCAGATTGATGCATAACAAGATCCATGATGGTACCAAGTAGGGCGAGTTTTATTCTAGCATCATTTGTACAAATTATGTTTTAGTTCCCAGTATGATCTTACAAACCGTAGCGGAAAAATCGCTACTTGCGCAAACC
The DNA here is from genome assembly GCA_023625975.1 of Talaromyces sp. PYS2103. Taxonomy (NCBI): domain Eukaryota; kingdom Fungi; phylum Ascomycota; class Eurotiomycetes; order Eurotiales; family Trichocomaceae; genus Talaromyces; species Talaromyces sp. PYS2103. Next base: position 175,919 of record JAMAGB010000036.1, read on the forward strand.
ATCCGCTTCTTCACGAGTGACTATATGTATTTTCTAAGTTCGCGGTAATTCAATGTTCCATGAAACAACTTAGATCATAAATCGAACATCCAAACCGGTTGATATAGTACAATAGAAACACAAACCACTTCCACAGTCTACATCAATCATCCTCCGGTCCCATCGGTTTCTTCCCACACATTCCGTCTCTTTCATAGGGACCATGCCCCCTGCTTTACTTCTGAGGGCGAATATCATCATAACCACACGATATCCTGTTCAACGAATGAAAAAAAAAAAAAAAACAAGACGAAGCTTCAGGGTTAGGATCAGGTTAGACTGCGCGCTCGATTCAGTAGGCTAAATCATCCGACCAATCCGAATCAAGGAATTTCAACATGTTAGGGCACGAGAGAGCGAGCCCTAACAAGGGAACGCCTGCCTATATCCATCGTTACAATTCACCTTTACAAAATGAGTTCTATTAAGTAGGCGAGGTACTTCTTCTGTTATAAGGTAGATAAACCACATCTGGGTAAGCGTCTCCCAAGGCAGTGATGCACTCGTTCATGGTGGCTTTAGGCCTGGTTTGAATCTTGGTTATGCCCTGGACAATGTCTGACTTGTGGACGAGGGTGGGATTATTCTCAGTCATTGTCAGTACTAAATGTCTACATGCTATTGGCAAGGCTTATTAAGAATAGAATGCTAAGATGCCGGTTGCTACTTAACTAACTAGTTACTTGATTTTACTTAATATGCAGTTTGAGGGAAACAAATAAAATAATGTCCAAGTTGCATGACTAGCATACACAACAGCTGCATTCACAACCTTCCGAATTTTCCGCCGCAAGCATACTCAAAAGTCGTCTGTTTTCCAATTGTCACGGATGATCATGACGCCAGACAACCTGGCTCTTAAGATAGCCAAGCTCGGTGACCGATTCATCTCTCGACCTTGGAGGAATCATCGTTGCCATTCTCTGCCCCAGATAGTCGTCTAAAAAGCGAAGAGGGATCAGACAAAAGTCTGCTTGGATTGTCATATTCAACAACCCGCCCTTCATCCATAACCACTACCTGATCAAAGAACTGCGGGATAAACCTCAGGTGGTGTGTAATGGCGATGATGGTCCATCCCTGGAACTCGGATCGTAGAAGAGAGAGCATTTTCAACTCGGTCTTGTAGTCGACGCTGTAGTTACTCCTCTGATCAGTATATTTTTGCAGAGCAAGATAGGAAGGAGGGGCAAAAAAGTCGAGAGATACGCAACCTGCTCATAGCCTCGTCCATAATGAATATTCCCCCTCTCCTAGTAAGTATCGCACGAGCGAGGCAAAATAACTGCTTTTGACCCTCGGAAAATACTCCACTCCCCTGCTGCTTCAACTGGGCATCTAGTCCCCCAATCTTGGTAATTTGTTCCCTCAACCCAGTCTTGTCAAGAACATTATAAATTTTTGCATCGTCAGCTATCTCACTCAACGGATCAAGATTTTCGCGCACAGAGTCACCACAACTCCGAGGCACAAACCAAGCGTCTTGGGGCATTGCAGTTATGCGTTTGCAAACAGCCTGTTGCGTGAATAGAGAGATATTTTGAGAGCCAATCGTTACTGAGCCTTTACTCAGTTCGAGAAGACGTAGGAGAATGGATATCAATGTGGATTTTCCGGATCCAGAGCGTCCACAGATTGCAATGTGTTTGCCGGGAGGGATTGAGATGTTGATGTCTTTGAGCACATCTGGCCCGTGGCTTCTAGTCGATCCATGATGAATCAATAATTACAACTGCTTCCATTGAGACATGGAACTCACCGGTAAGACGCTGATACATGTTGAATATCGATACTTGGCTCCGCGGGCCATTCACTTGGTACTTCTGCTGTTTTCTGAGCGAGAGTGTCTTCCTCTGGCGCTTCGTGAATATAATTTTTGATCCTCTCAATAGCGGTAAGAGAAGTCTCCAACGTCGTCCAGTACGATATAAACGAGGAAAGCGTCTGTCCGAAATTCACAACACTTATCAGCGCAACACCCAGCAAGCCGGGACTAATACTATCTTGCAAGGTGACAGTCAATATCATCAGAACAACCGCCAAAATCGCCACGACACAATTAAGAACGAGATTCAGCCAGCGCTGGATACATAGTAGCAAGTAAAACGGCTTTTGGGATTGATCAAGTTGGTAAAAGGCATCGGACAGGAGGTACTCTGTCCATGAAAAGGCACGGATCGTTGCGAGCCCCTGTATGGTTTCCATGAAATGTTCGAGAAGCGGTGATTTGGACTCGAGATCGAGCGAGCGGATTTGTTGAGAGGTTCTCAAATATAGCTTTTGCAGGAAGTAGAGCGCGGCGAAGAGGATAGGTATTGATATTGCCATGTACCCTGATGAGACAGAAGTGAGCACTGCACCGATCACTGAATTTCCGAAGCCTGGTAGCAAAATATCATTAGTAATACATCGAAGAAAAAGGGATAGACAAAACACCATACTTCCAGTGGCTAAGATAAGGGCTATTGGTAACGGGATATCGATTAGAGTCATATCTTGGCTGAAGCTATATGACGCTCAGTAAATGCCCCTTCTTAAGTAGTGCGATGGACCTACAGGTTCAGTATTTTCGATATGCTTTTGTCTATAAGATAAGTGATTGGAGCACTACAACATCATGACCAGAAGTTAGCGATGCACTCAAATCATCAGCCTCAGCAAACTAATTGGGTGTCATACCTCATCGTACTTTTCAATGTTCTCAGATGTAAAGAGTTCGAGGATTTAGGGATGATTTCAATCAATAGATAACTATCACAGTTAGTATTCGCCTATAAAGAGAGATCAAGTTACCTACGCGCCACCTAGACCTAAGAAGCATAATGATAGAAGACCAAATGTGGCATATCCTCCCATCCACCTCGCAAGATTCGCATTTGGATTCTTCTGGCTAGCATCACTCCACCAGTTGAGCCATAATGCTTTTTTTTTGTTGGGATTGTTAGTTCTGTTTATACTTGATTGGCAATAGACAAGATAGAGAATTGGAACTTACGCTGTATTCCGTTCGTGGCGACCTCTACTCCGACCAGAACAGTGAAAGCCAGGAAGTTGGTCCAACCCATTGAAGAAATGTAAAATAAAATAGAAGAAGAGCTTTTGTTGGTCTTGCTTGTAGATAACTCCGTTCCGACGGTTTCTACGATCGTGTCGTTATTCTCTTGAAGTTTGTATTGAGATAATCTCCCCAAGGAGTTGCTCTCAATCTCCGACTGTTTCTCTTTCATTTTTCCCACTAGATCTTGGACATACCCGGCGCTTGAGATCAATTCCTCATATGAGCCAATCTGTTGTAGAGTTCCATTTTTGCCAAGTGCGACGATTCTGTCGGCGTAGGGAAGCCATTTAACTGCAGGACCAAGCTCGTTAGTACCGCCTCGACTTGAGTCTGAAAGTGGGCTGGCAAGTACCAGAGTGCGTCACGAAGACGACTGTCGACTGCAAATATTTCAAAATCCCATTCGGACCAAGCAGATGATTGAAGCAGTGACGTTCAGTGATAGTATCTAGACTAGAGAGGACATCATCTAGTAATATCAACCGTCGCCGAGAATAGACAGCCCGTGCCAGAGCCTGCACATTGAATAAATTAGTTAATCCGCAGCAGTCAATTGGAATGATGGAATTGAAAAAGAAGGCCTACGACGCGCTGTTTCTGCCCACCACTCAAAGTCACGCCTCGACTTCCCACAATGGTACCGTCTCTCTTCGCCATTTGCTGAAAATCCACATTGAGCGCACACGCATCAATACAGGCGTTGTACCATTCATCATCATAGACCAACGGGCCGATTATATTGTCACGTATGCTCTGGTTTCTCAAGAAGGGGCTTTGATCACAAAAAGCAATTTCATCCGTTGCCAGAGACACCGATCCTTGCGCGAGCACGGGAACTTCTCCAAGTAAAAGTTTCAGCAGCGTTGATTTTCCGCTTCCTATATCTCCGATGATCAGATTGAGCGTTGATGGGCTTAGGTCCAGCGAAATGTTACGCAAAGTTAGCGTTTTCTTAGACCAGCCGGCATCTACATTGCGAAGCTGGATTGCAGGCTTTGCAGCAGCGGCGGTGGCTAGGGTCAAGTCTGTTTTCGTCGTAGAAATCATTTCCACTGTGTTAATTTTCTCAGCTTGAGGCCTAGCTGTTGATGCCTCTTCCTTGTTAAGTGGCTCCGCATGGAGTAGGTTTCTATAATCAACACGCTTTTCGTTCATAACGTATTGCTGAACTCGGTTGAAACAGTCCAGGGCAGCGGCGAGATTTGGGCCAACGGCAACCAGTTCATTCACCGGGTCTATGAGAATAGATAAAAGTGCTAAGGCGGAAAAGATCGTGGCGGTGTTTGGAGCTTCGTTTCCAGATAGCTTGATGATGATCCCAAAGCCAATAAATGTGATAATCGGTGATAACAGGCGAGGCGAATTTCCTAGGCGGGACAGTCAGGACAGCGTGATAAGAAAGGGAAAACTCAGTCGTACCCATGACAATATTACTGATCTGTACCTTTCGGTACTTTTTTGATATTTCTAGCTCTTTCTCTCGTAGTCCTTGGAGGTACTTCGAGATCAAGGACGTTAGTCCAAGCATTTTAACCCCCTTTATTGATGCAAATGTTTCCGATATGGCTTCAGTTCTAGTTTCAATTGCCTGCATCCACGATCTTTGTCTGGGTCTGGTATATCTCCCTATCTGACTTGATGCAAGAGCAGATGCTATCACAGTAGATAATTAGATATCGGTGTGGAAATTTGTGCAGAGAGACAGCTGACCTATGACAACTAAAACCGGAGCTATACAGATTGCACCAAGACGCGCCTCAAGAAGCCATATAGCAATTCCAACTTGAATGACATCCGGTGCAATACCTATTACCCATTGCAAAGACGTGACGATTCGCTCGATGTCCACGTTGATAAGACTCAATGACGACGATGCCCCGTCGTCTCCATCACGCATATCGAGCATACTGCTATATGTCAGGCCGATGAGTGCGCCGCGAATCATAGTCAGTGATCTTGCAGCGAGGTACTGATACCATGCGTTTGCTATCTATTATCAAAGTTAGTTTCAAAATTTCATTTTCTTGACTGTGTGTAGCTCGAATCGTACAGCAATTCCCAAGTACGTTAGTCCAAAGGCGCCAATAAGGCTATATCCAAATGCGACAGGTTCAACACTTCTAGACTCGACGAAATTGACCGCTGTGGTCAGTAAGAGTGGCTGCGCAAGATTCAGGGCCACTAGGAAAAGCTGGGGGATCATCGGAAGAAATAGCGGGAGCCACAAGGCCTGTACAGTTGCAAGAAATAGCGAGTAGGATTTATTTTTCTTGCCTTACCATTCATTCGTTAGTCGTATTTGAAATGTCTAAGATCCGAGTAATGACAATAGACTTACTTGATTGCCAGGCCGCTCGAAGACGTGAATGCACTGATTCCGACGACATGTCATGACTGACTGGATACAGATCATCCATCGACAAACGATGTCGGTATCCTTTTATGATGAGAGGATGAAGCCAGGCAAACAAACTGAGACTGAATATTCCAGCAGTCTCCTCTGCCGTGTGGTTTTGACTTGACGATAAAAGGAACTGCGTCTTAGGAAGCGATTCCAACACAAGAAGCACAAACTTCAGGGCTAGCGAGGCGGAGAATATTGACGGAAGGACTGACGAAACCCTGAGCAGCCACATTGTGCGAGCTCTCACGCCATCTAGAAGAAATGTAGACAGAATGTAAGTGTTGATCAAGGGGGCAGGCCGCGCACTTTTCACATGCTCGCTGTAGGATAGTATACCAACTGTGACTGCGGAGGCAAAATCCAACGAAGCCGCTATGATTGAGTGACGGGATCGAGGCGTGTTACTGTCCACGGTTTCAAGAACGAGGAAGGACAATTTCGACAAACAGTACGCAATTACGAAAACCTAAGGGGTGAAAATCAATGCGAATGCCTGGCTCTATGAGTAATGGGCGTGCGTACCGAGTTGATGGAATGGAACAACGTCCACCGTGCTTTTGGCGGTTTCCGATACAACCGGACCAGTCGAGCACACGATGCTAGTAGGAACAAGGCGTCAGGAAGTACAGCAAAGACCGTATCCTCAAAGTATAGTGAGAAGTCGAAGCGTTTGCAAGCATGACTATAGACTGTAGGCACCAGGATGTCATCGCGGCAGAACTCGGCCATGTCGCTGCGCTCACTACCTAGGTACCTGACTTGGTTTCAACTACTCTGCAGTAGATCAGAGAAGATGGTTGTTTATGAGATTGATTCTTTTGTTCTCTAAAGATATCAGCAATATTTGCGGAAGATAACGGTATACATTCCCATGCATGTCTGTACTAGGATAGTAAACATCCTTCCAACGTTGGCAGACATCCCTGTCTATTGAGGGAATTTCCGGAGTGTCACATATATTCCCTACGTGGGTGCTAGATAGGTGGTTAATTTTCTTTTCCAACACTTGGACAGTTTGGGTTCTAGTATTTTCTAGTTCTCATTTAGTCATTTGTGAAAACAGGGATATCTGACAGCGCAGGAATCAGTTTTCCAGCTCTTGCAAGCGCTTCTTATCAGCTCAGATAGCCACTACAGAGAACCCCGCCTCTGTTTTCCATACAAGAGACCTACGCCGCATTGATACGCCTATCAGCGAACAGTAAATTGATGAGACTAACAATATAGCGTAATGTCAAACAAATCGGTTGCCTGGCTTCGTTCTCCAAGATTCCGGTTTAATGTCGTGATCGGAAAAGGATTCTACTTAACGGTTCTGTCTAAGGTGGCTACGATTCCTCGTAGAAATCCTCATTAAGTGTTCACGTCATATAGATACTCTACAATACACCTATACCTCTCAACATCAAGATGTCTTCAAGTACTACAGAGCCTATGGATCCTGCCGTCGAGAACTCTTTTGATGTATGAAATCTATTTCTGAGAATATCTGTCAAGCAAGAAGCTAATAAATCCATATTGACTAGCCAAAAGAAAACGAGGTACTGATCGAAGCACCTCTTACTACAGAAGCCTTCACTTCTTTCAGGCCTCTTCTTCGCCGGCTCCTCGAAAATAATGTTGTTCGGATCTATAGGTACGACGCGATTCCCGGCGAGATCAGGTTGGTCTGCGCCACTGAACGCGACAACCATTGAACAGATCCCATACTGGAGGTGCCTCGATATGATCTGTCATTTCACGGTGATCAGTTTTGTTCAAACTACATTGGTGGAAATGGCGGTAGTCGGGCAACATCGTGCTTTTCGGTGGGTTCTGGCGGAGTATAGAACTTCGAATTTGATAGTGATGGGAGTTTTATTGTGAGACTCTGGCCGCAGGTTGGCTGTACTGGTACTTTGTGCACTGTCGGGGGGATTGTAGGCCGCAGTTTGGCTGGTTTCAAAATGCAGTCCTATCAGATCGTCGAGGTTCGTTAAACGTGTTTTTACAATATGCTGCGACGAGCTCATAAGGATCGCATGGAAACTACGACACCAGTCCATCTTACGATCTGACGTACGTAGTTTGTTCATAGGTATGGAGTGCTCACATTACATGGAATATATCACTCATACAAGACTATAGACCGGGCAACGTTGAGGATGACCTAGTATGGATGCTCAGATATAATGTCACTATCAAAGCCCGCCTCTAGCTTAATGAAGGTTGCAATAATTACCCAGCTTCAAACAGTACTATCCATCAAAATGTTTTGACACATGTCAGTCCGAGACAATGTTGGGACCGGCGAAGCAGTTCATTCATGTATATCCTATCTCTCATGACAAATGCTTTGATCAGGAGTATACCTAGGTATATGTAGATCCAAATTAATACCCAACTAATCCACGCGAAAGAGGTTAAGTGGCTCTTGTAAGGATTTGTGGTGACTTGCCATGTGGCATATTTCCCAAGATGATTTGGTGCTTGTTCGTGACATGGATAAATGACCGGAAGGATTTGCGTTAAGTATATTATCACGAGAGAAAATGCCGGAAACTCCGAGGGGCGTCCATGATTCCAAAAGTATGTAGTTTTTAACTACTAATATACAGTATCTAGTAACTCGGTATCTAATTAGTTGATGATTGCGTAGTCAAGCTAAGTCAGTCATCGACCATTCGACCAGCGATGTGTACAATGCATCAATATCAAACTCGGACAAAGGACGGAGAATGGAGAATGGAGAATGCAATGGAGAACGGGGAAGGGCCGGAGACGGACATGATCATGGAGATTTTATCCACCAGATAATAACTTATCACTAGATCGAGTCTAGATTAACCAATGGTAGGCGAGCCTTAGCAAATGTATAGACGTGACAGAGTCGGCATACAATGAAGTGCTTTTCTAACGCACGCTCTCCATTGTTGCTCACGTACTCGATCAGCGACTAATCTAGTGCGTCGAATTGTCAATAGTGCATAGAAATTCCTGGGGGTGGCCCATTCCCATATCAGAGGCGTCTTTCAAGAGACTTCAGTTTATTGAGTCATGTCATGGCTGGATTGCCCGTGTTTGTGTTTGTGCCATGTGGCTTGTCGCGGACAATTAATATATACTCCGTGCAGTAGGAAAATAATGGATGTATTAGATACCTAGGTACCTAGTGGACCAAACAAGCAAGTGGCACGAGTCATGTAATCCGATCTATTGGGTAGAATAGCTCAATTCTGATTCTTAACAACTGAAAAGTTATCTAAGCAGACTCAAAGTGAGTTAGTTACCCAGTGTCTATGCTCAAGAAGTATTTGAATCTGGCAGCTAAGTTAACTAGTCAACCACGTTCCCCCAATCTCCTGAGGAAGAAAGAAAATCTGGTCAGGGTTTGACTCAATGACAAATCCGTCCAGTCAATTTTCAAACCTGACGCGAACTCGGAAGGTATTCAAATGATGGACTCGTGCATATTCAATAGTTTAATTTAGTTGGAGAATGTTTGCGGTTTGCGGTCGTGTTTAAAATGATTTGCATCCGTATTCTTTTTCGGAAGGCTGGAAATTTTGGATACATTCGTCTGTATATTCAGGAATACGGTAGGTACGTAGCATTATTCAGTGGTGGATACATTTCTATAGACATGTGTATGCGTCCTGCGTATCGATATCATGGTCCAAGGCATGGATATACCCAGCGAGGCAGATAATTCTAGACCTCACCCATCAACTAATTCCGTGTGTAATTCATAGCTGTCGTTCCACAGACACTTCGTTTAAGTAATTCGTCTATAAGCGTGCTATACGTGCTCTGGGTAACGTTACAAATTCCCATACCCATACACGGTCATGCACCCTCTGTATAGATGTCGTATGATCAATATTAACAAGCCAAAGGTCAGAACCGACAGGTTATGATATGTAGACGGAGTAGATATTCAAAATGAGTAACCTTATGGATTAGCAGAGTCGGTTGGTAGATATGATCCATGGATGTAATGAGCAAGAAGGCTCCATGGGTACTACTACACCGTGGAGGGACCTACGTAGACAGGTGGTATTCAAGAATTGATACAAACGTCAATCTGTGTAGGCCCCTTCAAATGTTGATCTTTACTCAGGTTCAGGAGGATTTGCTTAACGTACCTACCTAGATACTCAGGTAGGTATTGTATGTATGTCTGATGCCCACCTGGGCAGGTGGAACCATACCTGGGTACATAGATCTACATACTATACATACCCTCGGATGCCGTGCGCATTTACGTACAGACCTCCAATACAAGCGTAGACATAAATCCGATCCTTGCTCCCGTGCAGTTCTGTTCTCCCGTCGCAGCTTTGATGGCCGGCGAATCAATCGAAATGTGAGTTCGGAGGATATAGATAGTAAATTGATTGAGAGGGTCAGGTCCGCATATTTTCAGGCTGTTGTCATGTCATGGAGCGCGTATTCGTTATCTATAACAATAAAGAAAGGAAGCACAATGAATACATCCTTATATACATTATCTAGTAAAGCAATCATTGATTCATCCATATTTTAGGTAGGTATGAATCGGGTACAAAGAATTGGAGCCATCCGTAACCCTAATTGACCTTATCCCATGGACACTGACAAATTTGCTACGCGCTCCGTAGGCACGAAATTAATTTACCTTTATTCATTGAAGAATTACAGTCTGGTGGAAATAAATACGACCCGATGCATGACACCAGCAGGGATTACACGGACTGTTGTACAGCACTGCATATGCGATGCAGCATAGCGTGCGTGCGTGCGTGTGTCCGCGGGTGTCGTCCGACTTTTGGTCCTTTTGTTGCCAGACTCAGAAATAAAATGTGCTCAATGAATGAATCGGATAAATAGACCGAAATAATTATGCTTTTCGTCTCTTACTTGACTAGACATATCGAGCTCGGACTACATACATGACCAGAAAAAACAGCAAAAATGGATGATCGGAGCATATACCCCATATCTCAACGTTGACTTTACATATACAATTAGACCCATGGATCAGTTGTAGGTACGTGCTTTGCCTGGTGTGCCTGAGTATGTGCATTGAATAAAAATTGCCACGATGGGAATTCATTCAGCACGCAAACAGCTTGTCAAGTAACGTAGGTACGTGGTTGGCTGCAACAGGGGGGGACAAGGATCCAGTCCAGTCACATTCCGGCTATTCGGATCGAGTCACATTCCAGTATTCCAGTAATGGAGGCGGTTCTTCTATTTCAGGTTTTTTATGAGTGAATGCTACCCGGACGATTTGTTGATCATGCGACGAGATAATCCGGAAGTGTTTCGTCGGTTGTAGTGTATAAATCGCTATTCGGATAGAATGAAGAAGGCGGATTTCTATCAGGAGACGATCCAGCAGGCAAGTGTAATCGTCGAGAAGGAGACAAATTCTTTTGCTTGACTATGACAATCATCTGTTACGTTGGAGGAATCAGCATACCTCACCCGATCAGAATTCATCAACGTAACCTTACCTCACGTCTGTCCACACTTTGTAGGCCATCCACCAGTTACGAGCAGAAGAATCACGCCGTTTACCATTTTGAGCACGATTCGACAATCATAGTCAAATAGAGAAATGCTTAAAAGTGAAGAACAGGAGGAGACCAAGCCCCCTTTGGAGCAAAATTGGCAAGGAGGGGTAAAATGATCTGCATACGACGCAGATGGGTTCAGTCTAATGTACGTTAGGGTATGAGCATCTTTAGTGTTTGCCATGTGTTGGTCAGTCAGACAATAATAATGGTCAGGGTTGAGGAAGTACTATTCAGCAAGTTTAATGGATTATTGTATACTCGACACGCGACCAGCAAGGCACATGGATCAGTGACGAAATGTTGTACATAGTATGTACCACTCTATGTAACTATGGGCTATGGTGACTCAATTAGGAATGCAGAATGGATGATGGATGCCAGGTGGTTTTGATCGACCACATGTAATTATGCACGCGCATTGCAGAGCACACAATATGCACACAAAGAATGCCAGTTCAATGCAACCTCATTGGCGGATATACTCACATCTGGATAATTCGACCCGCCTAAACCACAAGAGAAAAAGCAGTAGTACTTGGCAGGCTGAGTGTCAGTGAGTGATACTGTGATAGGCCCTTGCTTGCAGACTAGTTAGGGCTAGTAGTTGGTTAGCGGCTCGAGAGGATCTCCGAGGAACTCCCTTCCTCTGATGAACGGAATGGCATGCCACGTGAATTACTCCGTCTGAGCACTGAGCAGAGGGAGAGATCAGTTTTTGAGTTTGACATTTATTTATGTTTATTGGCAGCTTAAGGAAAGTGTTAGCCCTTGAATACGACGGCTGTATCGATTCATATTACTCCGAGCAGACAGGAAGGAATTTCGGAATTTCCGCTTGCGTGCTGGAGGTACCAGGTACCTCCCTGTACCTCTGCGGGTATTGGAGTAACCCTCCATCATACAACAATAAATACAGTCAATCCGTGATTGACTGTATTTTTACTGTATTCGACTGGTTCAGGACCGTACTAGCCCGTACAGACCCCGGAATGCCCTCGTGGTTCGTCACCCGAATGCGACATCCTGATTGGCTGGTACCGTACACTAGTGCACATCATTCGTAAATTACCACTTCGCATTCAGGCCGCAAATATTGGACATTGACCCAAACGGGTTAGCGGGACTCGGGGGAGATGGCCATGTGTTTTTTTGAGTTTGACTGACCAAAATCGGTCTTTGTCAAAACACACAGCGCATTCTACAACCAGGTCAACAGGAACAAATCGATATTACCATATAATATGACCATATGTCTGCAGAGATCTATCTATCAATAGATAATTACATATATCCAACATGAACACAGACAGAGAGGACGAAAGTAAGGAAGAATCTTCAGCTTAAGTAATAGACCCACACGAGCCAGCGACAAAAAACGTGGGCAGGCCAGATCCATAAATTGGGGGAGTAATAGCCCAAATCGGCCAGCCGTGACTTCTCATCCACCAGACCTGTCACTTTGTTCTTCCTTCCTGGCTTACCTTACTCGACCTGCATCCTTTCTTTGCTCTGTCTTTACTCTGTTACCGTCTATTGTCTATTGCCTTTTGTCTTTTGTCTCGGATCTCGCGATCTGGTTGACTGGTTCATTCACGACTCAGGAGACTCCGACCGCAACTACAACCTACCGACTAAGACGACGACGACACGACTATCGACCGTCTCACATCGATCATACCCAGTCTGCGCAGGTCAATAGCTCGTCCAAACCACTCCGTACAGCAACTATCAACTATTTAATTACCAAACTGGACATTATCTGGAGTACAGCCACCGCAAGAACTGGCACCTTCCCTTTTCTCTGCTCTCTGCTCAACCTCTTCCCTTTCTTCTTCTTTTCTTTTTTTGCTTCCGTTTCTTTTTTTCGCGACACGCCTCTTTTACTACGTCACGTTGCGACCCAAAATTCTATATATCTGATTTCCTCACTACTACCCATTCGACTCGTCCGCCGGCCACCCCGATCAATCCCATTCGCGCGGTCTGTCTGATTCATTCAGGTACGATATCTTCTCGGCCTCAATCCAAGCCTCTTCGCTCTCTTTGAATCGTGCTAATAACACTTCAGGCTATCACCGCTGACCAGCAAGGGAGGATTCCTCCTTGATCGGCAACTTGGCACCTGTCTTTTCCGTCCACGAACCGCCACTCACAATCCATCCCTTCCTTTCTTTCGTCACGTCCACCCGTGGACCTGGTCCCTCGACGCCTCTTGACGCATACCAGAAGACCGCTCTCGCGTGGTTTTATTTAAAACTGCCTGCTTCACGTGTCTGTGCAATTGATGGCATTCTTTGTACAGGGATAGTCGAGTGACAAGAGCAAATTTCGACAGGACATGATACAGGGTGATAAATTGTCAAAACATTGAATACGATGGAATCGTCTATTGCGCATCGTCCCTGGGAGGATCTCAAGCCTGGTCTGCATACACCCTCCGTCGTGACTACCCAGACGCTGCCCTCAATCTCTACGTTGACGGCTAGCATGAGTGGAACGATTCCGCCAGGGGAGAAATCACCAGCAAGCTCTATGAACACCCTCGAGCGGGACTCGGGCAACTGGTCTATGCCTCAAAGCACAAGTATGTTGCTCTGGTCTTTAGAATGAATCGTGCTGACGAAACAGGATCATCTACATACTCCCAAACAACAAATGGAACCGGCACCTACCAGTCAATGTCCTTTTTAAACTCATCGCAACCTTCCCCTAACCGTCATTCTGGTGTATCCGACCGGTCACCTCTCTCCCAAGACCAATCTAACACCCCCTCTCCAGCCGGCGCCAATCCTCCGTTCACAACACAACCGCCATCGTCTACCCTTCCATCCATCAATCAAAACTTCGACGCGCCATCTCATAGAGGCAGCATTATTGACTTACCAGAGTCGAGACGAAGCAGTATCGATAGCCGCATGAATCAAGGGATTAGTGCATTGGCCATTAACCCAACCTCCCCGTACCACAGTACCAACGCATCACAGTCGTCGATCGTATCCGGGTTACAGAGGGAGCGCGGTATTTCCAATGATTACACGAATACGAATGGTTTCCGAGGGCCTCGATATGGCGCTCAACCACTATCACCATTAGGACCCCGTGCAGGTGATCAACGATTTCCACCCGGTCGTACTGCTCCTGCTATCTCTTCCAATCCGCGATCCGAAATTTACAATGCAGAAGCTCCTACAGCGGGTATGGCGTACGCTTTTCCGGACCCTGATGTTGCACGTTCCAGTTCCAGCATGACGTCGCACGACCACTCATTGACACCGCAGGGATCGTTTTCACGCAAGGGGAGCGTGGCGGAATCACTTAATAGTAGTGTGTTTTCGGTGGATGGTCGATTACCCCGCGGGCAGCAAGGTATGTCTTTGATTTACTACTATTGGTTTGTTGCTAATAGTCTGCAGAATTGCCTCAAAACGTGCATCATCACTCTTTACAGCACAAGCAAGTTCGCGGCCTCATAGGAGAGTCGGAATCTCCTAATAGTGCTACTCCGTATAGCCGTACTCCTGAGCTGCGGGTCACGCATAAGCTAGCGGAACGCAAACGACGAAGTGAAATGAAGGATTGCTTTGAGATGTTGAGGATGCGACTACCGCAGAGCCAGAATAACAAATCTAGCAAATGGGAGACCTTAACAAGAGGTATGTTCTTCTCACATCTTTGTTTCGTCTCATTCTGACCGTTCCAGCAATTGAATATATCGGGTCGCTGGAAAAACAAGTATCGACTTCTCGACGGGAGAATAGCGATCTTCAGCGGGAAATACAAGAACTACGGGCGCAACTGAACGCGCAACAAAATGGACAATGTCGACAGCAGAATATGTTTGACCCTCACTCGATCGCGTCGTCATCAAATGGTTCGCCTACAACATCGTACCCGACTTATGCATCCGGGATGGCGGTCGAGCAGCCTCGGACTCTCCCTCCGCTTATCAATGGTTCAGTAGCAGCAATGCAAGGGGTACAGTATACTGAAGAACGACGATGACATCCTTCCTAAACGATGCCTTGGCACGGTTGCAAGGGTTATCCCATCACCTTGCTCTTCCTTTGTTCTTTTTCCCCATTCAGATCGACCAAGTGGCTGGCTGGCATGGCTCTCTTTTTATTCAAATTCGGGTCCGGCGTTGTGGGGAGATTTGATTTGATTTCATTATTGGACTGTGTACAAAAAGAACAAAATCATGGGCGGGGTGTCACATGTATCATGGAGTTTTGCCTTCTTGCTCGATATCCTTGAAGTTATACTTATTCACCTGCCGTCTTGCAGTAGCGATGAATTCAGAATCTTCTCACTGAGTGTTCCGTCCGTAAGTCTCTGATATTAACAGGGTATATACCTCATATCTCGTGTCGACATTTGGAATTTTGAACAGAAACAAATTGAAACAATTAACCGCTGCCTTAAATCCAAGCCATCTCGTCTATACCCAATGCAGCTAGCTTGAACTTAGATCATGTGCCGTGGGAGATCTTATTGGATAACCCCTGTGGATCCCTATACTAGGCCGGCGGCTAATCCGTGCTCAACATCAAGAAGATGCATTGTTCACGCCCAATCGTTTCTATTCTTGTATCGAGGATGAAACTGTTCGCGTTGTTCTGGCATGGGCTGGTCGACTGCAGGGGAGTAATAGGTGAGTCATTTTGGACTGGATGGGAGGGAATAGGTCTCGGATGTGTTTGTGATGAAGCCGGGGGGCGCCCAATGGAGGGGGATGTACTGGGTATGGACTAGGTGAGATGTTACGTTCTGAAGACTTGGTGGTCGTTTGATGCTAGCTTGGGAGTTGGAAGGACTATGTTCTGAAGATCGACACTCTTTTTGGGGTAGAGCTCTGGGATTGGTGTTGCTATAATTGTGCATGAGGATGGCGCTGGTGTTATTGGTTGGTATGTATATCCCAGATCTGTGACTCTGAATGAGTGTTGCCGGTGATATTTGTCTGAGGATCTGGACTGGTCTTTTTCTCTTCTTCTGTGTCCCCGTTTTGTATAATTCTATTTTATTTTCCATTGCATTGCATCTTTCTACATCTGCATACTGACATTTTGCATTTCTTTCCATTCTGATAGACAATAGATTGTTCTGTCTGTCAAAGCCTGGTGCTTTGTCTCTGTACTATTGTTATTGTTTTGACTTATTCATCTGTTGTTCATTGTACTATTGTTATTTCTCTTTGTTATTGTTTATCTCATCTTCTTATTGACTCTTCCCGATTGACATCACATCCAGTGTGACTCTTACCTGCTGATTTGGTCTGGCAACCACCCCTCCACAGGGACTGAAGCTTTTCCTCTGGAAGAGAAAGCAAGAGGATAGGAAAAGAGGCTATACTCATGGTAATCTATCTACTCTTTCTTTCTTTTTTGGTCTATCATCTTCTTTCTTTCCCCCTTTTCCTCATCATTCATTCCTTTATGAAAAACACAAATCACTCGGACTCGACGTGGCATCAATCTAACAAAATGGCGCAAGGCAATGAAAAGATTCGACCTCGAAACCGAAATCCAATGAACCTCACCATCGACACCTCCAGAACCACACTCGCTGGTATCAACCATCACGATAACAACAGCAACAGTCTGCGTCCACCTTCACCTGTACCAGCACCAGCACCAGCACAGAATAGGTTCCCGCTCTCGTCGCCTATTACGGAGGAGATCCCTAGTCCAAAGGATAGCGGAACTTCATCATCGCAGAAGAGTGGCAAACCGGTACCCAAACTTGTTAACGCTAATCTTGATGGTGGTGCCGCTGGTGGGGAATGGAAAGATCGAGATTTAAATGCAAATTCGGCATTGTCTAGTACAGAGGTTCAGAGGGCTATTTATGCGCGATTTTTGGAGCAGTCGACTAACTCCAGACTTGAGGCGAGGCGGAATATGTCTACTACTACTACTACCCGTGGGTCAAATGCGGTAGAGGATGTTTTGAAGGCGCAAAATAGGAAAAGTGGTGGGATTGTGAAGAGGTCTTATCAGCAGCGGCCGGCGGGGTTGCAGGTGTTGCATGGTTTTTCGAGTGATGATAATGACGACCACGATCATGAGGATGAGGATGAGAAGGGACATTCATTTTTGGATTTGAGTGATTTGAAATCGATTGCAAAGGCGCGGGAACAGGAGCGGGCGAGAGAGAATACCCGACATGATGATTATGCTTCTTCTCAATCATCAGAAGAGCCTCTTCCATCGAGGACGTCTGAATTGTCGCTGTCAGATAGACCAATCATGATCGGTCTGAAAGTCCCATATGAATCGACTCCTCATGCAGCTACAGCCGGAGACACAGTCGACAGTGCTTCGTCACGTACACCCGTCACACCTTCAATCATGATTACACCTGCCAAAGAAAATCCCCCGTGGCACATAGATATGGACATGGATATGAGCACCAGTCCCCAAATGCTGCACAGACCACGCGTTGCGTCAAGCGTCTATTCGCAACCTTCACCGAGGATGATGCACGACGAAGACGCGCCGCCAGTACCTGCCATTCCGGCTTTGCATTCTGGGACCTCGTTACATGATAATATGCACCAGCGTCCTGTTTCGGTTGGTACGGAGTTTGATGTTGACGAGATTTCGACTAAAGAGAAGGGCTTGTCACCTACTGAAGACACCAACACCAACACCAGCAGGAAAAACATGAAGAAGAAACTCCTCCATAGATTGAGCGTGAACACATCCGCTGCAAATAGGCCCGATTCTCAGGGATGGTGGACATACCTCCTCTCGCCATTACTTAGCCGATCGAATACAGTGAGTAGTCGTCGTACAGGTTTCAGTCCTCAACAACAAACACGCTCAGCTCGTTCACCGTTGTCGGCCGTATCGTCCCCACCTCAACCGACCACCGCAGCCGAAGGAGGAGGAGAAGAGGAAAGTAGTGTGCACTGGTGGGACGACGAGAAGCAGGTTGTTATTCCAACCGAAAAATCACATTTCTCGCCCGACACCCCTGAAGATATGACCCGCCACGTTCCTCCTTTCGCGGGTGGTGGTGTATGGGACATGCCATTTTCAGATAATCATACAACAACCATCGTGCCGAGAACAATAGTCGAAGGGAAGAGTGAAAAAACGAGAAGTGTGTTTCAAACTGGGAATGCGGTCGTACCAAACTACGAGCTTCACGGTTCGGCGGCAGAGTATTACCAGGCCAGTGCGCATGATTTGTATCACAAGGAAGATCCGTATTTTGAATGTGTGAATCACGTCTGTTCGATGACGTCGGCGAAAAGGAGAGCTGAAATTGAGGCGGAGGAGAAAGAATTGGAGGAATTAGCTGCTGCTGCTGCCGCAGAAAATGAAAAGAGAGGGTTGGCGGTGTTTATATTTGATCCGTCAAGGAATAAAAACGATCCTTTTATTGCGTTTGTGGAAAAGGGAACTGCTGATGTCAAAGAGGTTGTTGTTGATGAAGATGCTGCTGAATCAGAGAAGGAAGGTGAAGGGGATGGAGAGAAGAAAGAGGTTGGCGAGGATGTGGAAAAGCCTGGATTGAGTAATGCGAGGGACTTATTGTCTTTTGATAGCAGTGATGAAGATGAAGATCCAAAAAGTGCTGAGGAAAAAGGTCATACAGCGTCGAGAAGTTTGCATGAATCTCCTGATTTGGTGGCGACGTCAAGATCTGCTGCATCGTTTTCTCCGCCTACGTCTACTCGGTATGAGCCATCTGTATCTGTGCCGATGCAGGCTAAGGAGTCGAAAGGTGTCGGCGCACCTCCACTGCCACCAGTGAGCTATGCGAGAGAGATGACTCTGCCGCCAGCTCCAGCTCCAGCGCCTGCACCAGTTCCTCTAGCTTCAGCGCCGGTGATCTATCCCCGAGAAATGACTCCACCAGCTCCTGCACCAGTGCAAATGCCATTCATGCCACCACCTCAACCCCGTGCATTTTCTCCAGAACCTGTACCAATGCCCATGATGCCACCACCTCAACCGCGTGCATTCTCACCCGAACCTGTTCCAATGCCAATGCCCCCTCCTGCCCCAATTCCCGCTCCCGCTCCTCCTCAAGAACCTATCCCTATGCCAATGTCGCGATCTCCTCCAGTAAATGAGCGCGCACCAGTTGCGATGCAGTCACCACCAATGCCTCCTCCTTCCAACGATACAGGTCGCGGTCACGGAATACCGAGTGGTTATCAATGGGAGCCTGTCCCGATTCCTCGAGCAATGTCTCCGCCAAGACCAGCAAGAGCACCTTCGCCACCTATGCCACAACCGACAGCAGCGCCAGTGTTTCGGTCAGCGGAAATTGTAGAATCAACTACCCGACCAGAGCCGGAGCCAGAGCGAGATGCAGAACCTGTACCAATTCCTCGATCAGCACCATCCTTCCATCGACCTGGTCCGTTTTCTGCACAAAGATCTGATCCTCAACCTCCTGCTCCTGCTCCACCACAGCAAAGTTCCCATCACACGATCGACGACCCAGAATCAGAGTTGCCGCCGTACTCCGCAGCAGATCAATCCAGCAGAAATGCTCCTCGGTTTCAACCTAGTTTTCTGCCAACGTACAGTTCACGGAGCCAATCTGAACAACACGACCAGAATGCAGTCGCACCAGCGCCGATTTCTCCTGGTTTGCAGCAGGCGATGACGAGTCGTGGTGGTATACCCATGTCTGATGTCAATCAACGCGGTACTCGGGACGTCGATTACAATGACGCAAACTCTATATTTCGAACCGACGAACATAGAACGATCATCAATGTTCACAATTACTACAACGGTGAACACCCGCGTGACGCACCGGAACCGCCTCGTCCTGGAATGCAATTCGTCTCAGAAGCCGATCTACGTGCTCGCGAGGAAAATGAAGCTCGACGTCAACGACTGGAAAAAGAAGACAATTTCGCCAAAAAGGTCGGCGGTCTCTGGCGCGGACGTGGCTGTATCTCCGACAAAGGCTGCTTTGGTCGCAGCGGTCGCGAAGGCAGAACCCGTCGTCGATGGTACGCCGCTATCATTGCGTTTTGCATGCTTGTCATCATCCTCTCGATCTCTCTCGCTACCACTCTCACGCGCAAAGGTGACCCTACGCCCGTGGAATCCGAGTGGTTGAATATAACAGGCTTCCCACCTATCCCTACAGGTATCATGACAGTTGCTGGGCCAGCACCGGCCGTTGAACGGAGTAGTTGTATTGCGCCAACGCAAGCATGGAGTTGCGCTTTACCGCCGGAACAACAATCCAGTCAAGCGGGCGGTTATGCGGCAGATTTCCCGAATTTCAGGATTGAGATTCGGTTTCGAAATAATTCTGTATCAGCCAATAACACAGCCATCAATTCAACTGCTACAAGAAGAATGTTTGATCGGAGAGGTACGTGGGATGCATCGCCGGCTGTGCCGAGATTGGAGGATCAGACATTTCTGGGTAATACAACGGATAATATCACGACGCCTTTTCAAGGGGAAGATACGCCGTTCTATATTACCTTTTTGTCGCCGTTTGATGTGTCGAATACGACGGCGAATAAGTTTAAGCGTGATGACGTTTCATCTGCCACTGGGACGGAGACTGGGACTGCGGCGCCGACGAGTGCTACCACTGCTACGCAGGTGAGCACTACCGGCACTGCTACTGGCACCGTCGTCAGCAACACTGCGACAAGTGCCGGCACCGGCACCAAGACACAAACTGGCACGAGCACAGCAACCAGCACCTCATCCTCCAGCTTCAACGTAAACAGCATCATCCCAGCGCCCGATTTGGCATCAGACGGTACCGCGGCAGCAGCTACATTGTACCCGCTACCAATCCAACAACCGATCAAACTGTACAATCGCGGTCTACCCACTGAGCATTACGGATTCTTCACGTACTTCGACAAGAGTATATTCCTGGCCTCGAACGCGACAATCACGGGCGGCACAACCGACACTGACTCAAGGGACACAAACGGCGGAAGTGCAGAGGCTGAAGCCAGTGTACGATGCACATGGTCGCAGACACGATTTCTGGTACAGATATGGACGCAGCCTCAGAACGTCACGCATATGACTCTTACCGCTTCCTCGAACACCACCGGAACCTCCTCCAATACTTCTTCAACCGCATCAGTAACCGCCAGTCCCAAAAGTTCAAGTTCAAGTTCAACCTCCTCCTCCGCAAACAACTTCACATCCCCCGGCTCATTCCCCTACCCGATCACAATCACAATCGACCGGCACGGCGGCCTCGCTACTCAGAAACTCGCTTACTGCTACGGCATCGATCAACACACTTCTTCCTCTTCCCCAAACACAGTTACAGGGACATATTACAATCTTACAAACCCCAAACTCCAAGCCGAGCAGCGAGAATCAGGCGGCACGATCGTTCAGCCTTCGCCAGATTACTTCGTTTTGGCCGGGGCGATTGCGCAGGGTGTCACGGCGGATCAGATTGCGCCTGTCGATGGTGGGACGGGAGGTTGTATGTGTCAGTGGAGGAATTGGATTGAGATTCATTAATAGTTTATCCCGTCATGGGATGACTGCTTTTTCCTTTTTCTTTCTTTCCTTTGTTCTATGGTGATGGCGAATGCATATATTGGCGTCGTTCTGTGTTATTTTTTGCTTTGCATTAATATATTTCTGTTTCTTGAGGTTAGGTGGGATTGCATCTGCATACATATCATACGGGTAGTTACGACTGTATTTACTGATACAACACTGTTTCATTTTAAAATACGAAAATGCATGTATGTACGCTGAAAATTTACGATTCCTATGTTTCTATTTAATCGCAGATGTATGATTGTTAAAATTCTTCACATAACTGGGTTGTGGAAATTGTAGTTAGAACTTTTACTGGATTCGGTAAATTTGATGATATTGCCGTTTTCGGAAATGGGTATCCTGATTCGGAAATACCCTCCACACCCTGCGACTGCCAAGCATTCATTCATCACTCATCACTCATCATGAAATTAAAACTTTTCTATGTGTGGTAGAAGGACAATGAAGGCAATATCATTCTATTGACCGTTTCTCGTCTGAGCGTCGTCCCAAATCTGGAAATCCAAAATTTCAATATGGCATCCCTAGTAAGATGGATAGTGACATGTATCGAATAATCCCTTTAATAGATGCAATAAACGCAATTGAATATTATCTGACTATAAGAGGAAGAGAATGAACAACAATACCACCGTGTCCCTGACCAACAACTTATGCACCATTCAACACACTAATGACAACGCCTAACCACCAAAAATGCCTTTTCAAGTTTCCACCCTCTCACTCTCAAACATTTCACAACGAGTAAAGCAAATATCAAAATAAAATGCCGGTTTCGGCCACGGACAACGCATAGACTTCTAGACCAGCGCGGCGAAAGCTCCAAGAGCACCAAGAGCAGCGCCTAGGAACGTAGCTTCTTGGGCATCAATTCTCGCAGCTGGGTTTCCAGGGATGTAGGTAGGAATGCCTCCTGAACCACCTTCTTCCCCGCCAGAACCGGATTCGGATCCTGAGCCGGAGCCGCTTCCGCTGCCGTTATCGCCGCCTCCGCCAGCGGTCTTGGTAGGCTTCACGGCAGAAGAACTCTTTGACGGGACAGCAGAAGTCTTGCTTGGAATGACGGTCTTGCTGCTGCTGCGGGTTGGAATGGGTGTTGTGACGGCTGCATAGCTTTTTGAAGTTGTTGAGTGGCTCGAGGAGCTCACTTGGTGGGAGTATTGTTGGTGGTTGTTATTGCCTCCTGAGGCGGCTAGGGCGCCGGTGGCAAGGGCAAGAAGTGCAAACGTTGGAAGTGCGGAATGCATTATGCACAATTGGCTTAAGCAACTGATTCCAAGGATGGTTTCTGATATGCGTAGATAGCGAGTATAAGGGGGAAAATGTATGCTTTGGCACGGCGTTCGTTTATAAGGAAAGTATCAATGGGAAGGAAAAGCAAGTCCTGATTTTGAGGCTCTATTTAGTGTTTATATACCTCAAATCTGAAGCTCTTTTTCGGCCTGGAGCCTCATCATCGATGGATAGTCGATCCATCACCGTGGTTCAATTGTTATCCTCGATCCCTTCATCGATCTGAACGCGGATTGTACGGAGTAGCAACCTGTGGAACCAGGATATTTGCCAGAACTTATTAGCTAATATATACTACCTTCTGTAGCTAGGAAACTAACTATTGCGCATGTGGACCTGAAAGGAGAAAATTCCCCTCCTTCTCGTCCATAATCATGTGACCGGCGTGCCCTCTTTCCGGATTTGGACACATTTTGTCTTTGGTCGGACGTCACAACGCACAGATTCAGGGGCGATGTAATGTTGTACCTTGTTTTATTCCATTTCTGGACAGTTACATTGCTATCTTTTGATGTAGCATGTGTGGCCTGGAACGTGGACTAAACCTGTTCCATGGATGCACCTATATACCGGATTTCCTTTGATGTTTCGTGACTTTCCCTTCCGTTTTAGTGCTCACCCCCTCGCCGCTTTTACTCACTGAGTAGAACTGAGCGCGCTGACTAGATCAGTGAGCTTCACATATGCTGAGAAACATACTCAGTGAGCTGAAGAGTCAATAGTTCATTTTTCATCAAGTAAGCACCTTTAGGTGTCAGGACCGCCGAAAATGATTGTTCCGGGGCCCCTGTTCGTGTAGGCTTGCCGTGCGTATTTGGGCTTCGTAGACTTAAACAGGAGCATCACCCTTGACTGTCTCTCCAGTTTCAAGAGTTTCAATTGATTTCAACAGGCGTCAGCTTGCATCTTGTGACCACTTTCTCAGCACACTATACCATACATACTGTTGCCATGTCGACTAAGGAACAGAAGACGCAGGCCCGTTCAAGTCTCTCAGCGGACAGGCAGAGTACTAGACCTCGTGATGAATCCTATAAGCCGCAAAATCCCTATCATAGAGGCTTACCCAAAACTCAAACCCAAGCTCAAAGAAGAGAGAATGATAGGAAACCGCCCAATTTCTATATCGAACGTCGTAAGCAGCATGTCGCGGCAGCGCCAACACCTCCCAATCATGCCGATAATACCAAGGTGTTGAAGAAGTCTGCTCAAGGGAAGTAGGATAGGTACTATGATTCCTTTCTTTAATCCATTCTCTAGCTGGGCCTAACAAACCTAACTAGGTAACACTAACATCACTTGATAGCAAGAACACTTTCCGTAAACATAAAAACCGAATGATTGATTGCTACTATCAATGTTTTCAGTTCGCTGCCGTATTGACGATGGTAAAACCAGTGGTGATACTCTCTTTCCCAGGTAGCTTGATTTCTCTGCCACCTCGACTGCGAGCATTATCTCTTCCGGCCTTAATCGCCACAGCCTTGTGAGATTCCCATTCGCGTGCATTCATCAGGTTGTCCTCTTCGCCTTCTTCAATAGGCGGAATCAGGCTCTCACCACCAGCAAGTCGCTTCATAGGTGCATCACCATAAGGTCGAATCAAGTACGCCAAGCTATAGCGTGTCACTTTACCCTGCTCTCCCGGAGCAAAAGTGACTCGGTGCATATTGCTCCGGAGAATGCCTGCACTCCATTCCACCATAGCATCGCCGAGATTGATGATTGCGCATCCTGGCAATGGTTGAAGATACACCCAACTATGGTCATCCCCTGGGTTGGCACCTGCGGGAAGAAGTTGTAGTCCACCCACTGTGTTAAAAAGAATAGTTATTGACCCGATATCAGTATGACCTAGGAGACTTGTACGACGGTCCCCTTCAGGTTGTGGCGGATAACGCAGCATTCGAAGCGCTGTCCCAGATGAACGATTTAGTGGTTGCAGCGACGCAAGCGAGCCTTTAGGCAGCCGCAATTGATTCTCCAAGTGCTCGCAAACTAATGAAGCAATTCCGTGCGCTTCCTGCATATATTCCTTGATTTCAGTTCGATAGTTTTCAATCACAGAAGGGTTGGGAAGTGGCTCCGACACTCCGGTCATGTCATCTTGTCCGACGTTGTAGAACTCGCAGCGATCTGGTCGGCCGTCTTCAATCTTGAGATTTCCAAGGTGTTTGTAACTAGAACATTTCATTGGCAAGATCTTAGCTTTTATCGTATTTTTGACGAACACCCAAGACTCGAAGAGTAGGTCATAAATACACACCCGAATAAATGATGTGGCGGTCTGTATGCGTATTTCATCAACTCGTCTTGATCCAAATCATTAACCTGCTCATTGATCTGAAACATGAGTTCTGCACGCTCAAGGAACTTTTCCCCTTCTGGGCATGTCCTGAGATCGAGCAGGAAAAAGCCTGATGTTCGTAAAGTCTCAAAGAGCGCTTCGGACTCAGCTTCGTCGCGAGCTAGGAGTTTGGCATAGGACAGTCGGTCGAGCTTCGCGACAGGCACATTGGAGGGGAATGGGGGAAATTTGCTAAAATAGCGTTCAGTTGGCATGATTCTTGTTTAGTTTAATAATTAAATTGTCTCTCTCTCTTTTCAATAAATTTTCAACAGATTTATCTGGTTCAAAAAGAATTCAAAGCTGTGTGAGCTTTCGCATCCAAAAAGATATAGTAATCACGATGTTTATTACGGGGCATTTATGATTTAACACTAGCCTCGCTTGATCGTTAATCGAGAGCTTTAAGAGACTTGAAATCAAACAATGTCTCAACCCCGCATGAAACATTCAAGTATACGTAGTACAGCTGTATATGCTCCGGATAGGCTCCGGATAGGTATGGTACGCGCCGTGCTGTAGATCCTAATAAGACGGCACATGGGAACATAGGTATGCTTTCAACGGACAAGACCCCAAGCACCATGTCCATCCAGGATTCCAGATGTCTGATGACTATTGTTGCTATGAGGCCTATAAGAGACGTTTGCTATATCCGTACGGAACGAAGCCTTACCTAGCATTGGTACTAAGGAAATGAGAACAAAGAAAATGCACACATAGAGATTATGGTAATACCCGAAGGACAATATTATCCTATACCTAGGGTGGAACTGAAAAATAGAGTACAGAGTACAGTCAACCTTGAAGCTACATATGTAATTCTAAAATTAGTCTGTCAAGGCAAAGCCCACTCGGCAAAGGAAATACCTATGAGCTAGGTATGCAAGTACCCTCAGTGCCGAGTGCCGAGCGCTTCACTCTCTTTGTTTACCTCCTGGTGACCGCCTCCTTGGTTAGCACACTGGCGAGAAGCATCGTCAATGTTGTCGAGATGTTGCTTGTGTATATTTTGCTCGTTGTTCGTACACTTGCTGTATTGCCTCCCAGCATACGTACCGAAGAAAGCGTCCACAATGCAAACCATATCTTCAACGCCATCCACTCTTCCATGAGGCAGTGGGGCTCATCGTGGAACCACAATGGCATGTCGTTCTTCCTGGCGACCATACCGCAGCATACATTGCTCTACCACGGCGCTCATTCCCCAGAACCAGTGTCGGGGGCCGAATGGCTCGCCTTTGAACCAGAGCACGCTCTATGGTTTATCAATTCTTTCATGAAATATCTTCCTGAGAAAACTGCAGCAGACAATCCGTTGCATAATCACAATCAAGCCCCCCTGAAATCAGATACTCAGCTTCGAGGATGGCTGCACACATATGCCGCGAACAGTGATCTCCGGCTTCTCTACGTCGACGGCATGTCGGCAGGGAAAACAGCAATGGGCACCCTAGACACCCAAGATCGCATCTTATTCAACGACACAATTCCAGACTTCCATAATGACTACGCCAGACTCGAAAAGGTCTGTAAACTCTTCGACGAGAAGTGGGGTGGTCGAATCGACGGTCTCCTGCGCATGGAGATGGGGTTTGAAATCATTTTCTGCGACTTTCCCCGCCGCTTGCGTCGTGTTAATGTCGTGCGTGGAAATTCGTACCCCGATGGTGGTTTTACGCGTGAATCATTCAGCGCCGAAATGTGGCGGTGGTATAAAGTGATCGCCCAGCGGTACGGCGGTATCGGGGGTGGTCGGGTGCGTTTGAATTACGACCATTTCGTGACTGCGTACACCTATCCAGAACTCGATCTTTTCAAGGACGGAGCAGGACTCCCACGCTTGAAGAACCTGTCGTTGGAGTCGTTAGAGCCGATGAAACGAGATCTACAAAACCTGGTCATGGAGCACGACGCTCTCCAATCCTCCTACAACTGGCAGGATGTCACCGACATGGTCGTCACAAGATACGCAAATGACCTAAAGTATCTCGTTTCCACAAAACCCAGCACTGTAGAGGCTATTCACCTCGAGATCGAACGACTTCTCCTCCCTTTCATCGACTTTGATAACCGAGACCAAGACGCCGAAATCAGCCGCTGCGTAGGCCAATTCCACCTCACCACCAACCAACTAAATACAACTCTTGCCAGCCGCGCGATCAGGTCTGTTTCAGCCACTATCTGCAGCACTCTACTCTCTTCTCTAGACCTTAGAGTGTATGACGACGTTATCACGTCTATTCAGGGCCTGATTGACTATCTCGCATGGACCGTGTGGAACGAATGTCCACAGAAATGCACGTATAACGAAGTGTGCTTTGTCCCGATATGGCCGATTGGCACGGTCGAGGATAGAGAGAATCCGCGGTGTTGGGACAGACTGCATGATGATGACAAGGGCGCACATCCATATTGGGACTGGAATGGCGTCTAGATGAATGCATTTTTGGTAATAATCGGGGATTTATTCATTTCGGGATTACTGATATATTCTCATATACAGTATGAATATATGCCAAACCTCTCCAATAACTTACATCAGGGAGGGATTAGTGACCTGGTCAGACTTTTTCTCCATCGGTAGAACCAAATAGTTACACATCTCGATGATATAGTCCAAATGAGCTGATAGTCAGATTTATACACATAACTAATGCTAGACAGAGCTAATAGCGAGAAAAGAGCTAAGTAAATAGAGCCGTAGGAGGAGCCAGGAGCATGCGTGGTTCGAGACTAGAAAATATTCAGCGTTAACTAAATTGTAAAAGGTTCGGGTGGTTTCTAG
This sequence comes from Talaromyces sp. PYS2103, assembly GCA_023625975.1. Lineage (NCBI taxonomy): Eukaryota > Fungi > Ascomycota > Eurotiomycetes > Eurotiales > Trichocomaceae > Talaromyces > Talaromyces sp. PYS2103. The sequence continues at coordinate 203,923 of JAMAGB010000036.1, forward strand.
ACCCCTGGCACCTAGGTACGGATTTCTATGTTTTAGAACCCGTACCTGAATGCGAAATCTTTGACACATATCTGTGCTTTTAAAGCTCTCGATGTATGGCATAGCGTAAATTTGAGCTAAATAATTCTCTATAGATATAACTTGATGTTACTAGCTGAGAGGTGGCATTCACGCCAAAGCCCGGATCTATAATTCGAGCTTTAGGAGTACCATTCCTCTATAAATCATAACAGTATCTTGCGGATATTCCAATAGCATCTCCTATTAACGCTTCTTCCGTGGAGAAATGTATGTAGAGGAAAACCCACTATGAGTCTCCGATGTATCGTGCACATCAAACTTTCAGCCTTAGACAGGAAATCGACCAGACAGAAAATTTCCGAAAACGGCAATCAGGCGTTATCAGTGGTTTGATGGCGACACATGATGGGATGATTGCTGCCTCTTTACTCATGTACCCTCTGGATTCCCATTTTATTAAAATTATGGAATGAAAAAGTAAAATAGATTGATACGAACAGTAACGTGGTATAGGCATGATGTCCTTATCATGTATGCTATTCATCTCGACATTGGATACATCAAAACTTATCCACACAATCCAATGTCAACATTACATGTACAACCGCCAACTGCGCCTTGAAATTCGATCTTAATTTAGCCTTAGCTTTTCTAAGCATCAAAAGCTTACTGGTGGAGTCACGTTGCTTTTTTTTCCTTCAATCGTTAGTAAGTACTCCGTATCTGCCCACAGAAAGCAGCGATAGCGACGAGGCGATCTCCCTGCATGCCAGGGTACCCGGCCAATGTAGCCGTGCCAATGATTTCCTAGATAATTAACTACTAGAAATTGTAGGATATTTGATGAACAATTCTGGAGCATAAGATACCAATCAAATCTTTCAAGAAACACTCTATATCTTTTTTTCCCTTTATTACCTCGGCACAGACGAAATGTAAATAGCTAGAAGTTACTGTTTTGTCTAATATCTCATTTAGGTACACCGGAATATGAACACAGGATCTCCTTGCTTCTATCTCTAAAGTTTCTGATATGAGTTACAAAGAGCAGTCTCGTTTGGCGCGTGATCAGTGTGTGGGATGGTCCCATAACAAAACTTGACAATTCGATAGGTATCCTCGGAGATCATAAAAAATGGCATCGCGCTAACCGGAGTATTAAATTACATGGATCATAAAACTTCCAATTTCTATAAGAATACATCCCTTAATACTGGTATTATATATCCATTCTCGCGAGTCAATTAAGTAGAAGATTGAAATGACTCCAGATACACTACAATCGAACTTCGCAAATATACGAATCGCGCGGTCCCGAGAAGCGAGCGCCATTTCCTTATTAGTGCAACGATTGACCCTTCGTTTCAGGATCTGCCTATTCGAGCATTGATATTAATTAATTGTGGCTCGTGTCATTGAGGGACCTGACCAGATCGAGCGTCTATTCGCGTGATGATAGTGTTCCGCGGAGATCACGCTTCACCATAAATTAGGGCTAGGGTATTTGTCGCAGTTTGCTAGAGATAAGGACACAACACCTCCGTAAAACCTCCTATGAGGTCGTGTCTGCCAACTGATAACAGGAAAAACAAAATATACTTCCTATCTACTCCGTACCTAGGTAGGACTTAATGATGATACCAGTTAACAAAACCCCTTTCCATCTTGCTACTTATACGTAGTGTAGGTAGAAGAAGTATTTGATGACTTGGAATACCCAAGATTAGAGATGGATGATAGATGCTATTTTGATTTTCTCTTTCATAATACCTAGGTGTATCTGAGCATACTCTGGTAGAAAAAAATACCTGCAGCGACAATGACTGCCCTATCAGCGCCGGATTCAGTGGAGGGGGAAGAGGTGGTCTCGATTGTCATACTGGTTGTCTCCATTCTATCTGCTCTCGGAGCGATGTGGATGATATTGAGTTTTACTGTTGGATATTCTCTCATGTGCGAATTGGAGTATCTCTGGGGTATAACTTTACTGATATTCTGGCTGTATTTCTAGCTTATACCGTCATTGCGAACGTTCCGACACCAGTTGACACTAGGTCCGTAACCTCTCATACACCATTATTTGTCGAGAGGGATGCCAATGTTGAACTGTCAATAGGCCTCGGCATAAGTGATTTTGCAATGGCCGTGAACTTCATGCTGTCGACGTGTATGAATCTCTCAGGCAGGAAGATCTGGTTGGAGCCTCAGAAGGGCTTCTGTTCCTTTAATGGCTTCATGACCCAAGTCTTTGTGATACAAAGTATAGTAGTCTACCCCGTTCACCTTAACCACTTTGTCAAATAACAATCTGATTCGAGACTGTGCTAACTCAATAATGGTTTCGATCCAGCTGACTATTGGGTCCTGAACATTGCAATTTGCACCTACAGTATTCTCGCGAACCATAAACGGCTCTATGGATGGTTACAAGATCACCCTTTCGTTGTATGTCTCTGGCCTTGGGTTCTTTCTGTTACCTGGGCTGTACTTGGTCTGGTGTTAGCCGGTTACCAGAACATTGGATCCTGTCAGTATTCTCTGTTTCAACTTTTCTACTTAAAGGCTTGCTAACATCGCCCATTCAACACAGTCTGCTGGTTCGCCAGTGACCGCACGCGGTTACTCGTCAACTTCATCCCCAGATGGATCATAATCTTCGTCATCATCGCGCTCTACCTTCGCCTTACCTACATCCTCCTCCGAATACAGAAAAGATTAGAGAGCTCAGAGGAAGACACGACAATTATATTGTCAGGGCACCATCGAATGAGTCGTCACATTGACTTGCAACAGAAGGATCCGCAGACGAGTTCATATCCCCATACATCAGACCCGCCATCAGCCACAGGGAATTTCCAGCGTAGTGGGCCGTCTTCGAAATTGAAGAAGGTACGTTTCTAGTTGCGTTTTCACGGGTTTGATTACGCTTCTGGGAAGAGTGGAACTCTAACACTTTTGCTAGGTCGCCGTACGGATGATGATGTATCCAGTACTCTACATGCTGATATGGACTATTCCGACAGTGATCCGTATCTACCAAGGGTCTACAGGCAGATCAACTTCTCTTGTTGTCAATTGCTTGGACAAGGTATAATTGTCGTTCCTTCATATAAATATGAGCTTCGTCAGAGAGACTAATGATGGGAATGAACAGGCCTGCATTGCCATCCAAGGTCTGGCAGACTCTATCATATATGGTAATTACTTTTGACCCTCTGATGCCATGGATTCTGCTAACGTGCTGCTAGGTCTCAATGAAAGAACCTGGAATGAGTGGATGAAGTGGATATTCCCAAGAGCGAGGAGGTTGCGCTCATAGATAGATACTATAATTTATCTGTTTCTACTTTCTTCTTACATAGAGTAGATAGATTTCCTGCGTTAATTGATAATCTTTAGAGTACATACCTACAGATTTTCTCCGGGATCTGATTTGTATATTTCTACATCCATGGACATATAGAGTATTGTAGAGAAAGGCACAAACGCTAGAATCACTACGGTTTGAACGTATCTGTAATCAAACAGGTGCCCTGCTGAGTTACAGCCATGGATGTTGCGCAACTAAACCACTTTTGATCCTTGCTGCCCAATCTTGGCCTCAGTCCTGACATATGGGATGTGCGGCTGCACGCATTGCGACAACCGACAACAATCAAAATATCTGCATTGTCAAAACTTCTCTTATCAAACATAGAAAAAGATGGACGAGCTTTCTTTGTACGAGGATATCTTCAATCTATCAATTCTAATCTCATTGATTTTTAAGAGAGGTCCAGGGTTTGGAGAATACCAAAACCCATCGAGCGCCTCCAACAGTGGTGTCGTCTGTGATTCGGCATCATCCGAAAACCTTGAAATCGAAGAGGATGAAGGGATTGAGACGGTGGATGAAACGGAATTCGAAGGTGAAATATCCCCCGGGGACTCAGACGCAGCTCTTGCTGTTCTGAAACGAAGGGCCCTGGATCGCTTCGCTGAGGCCCTGGCCAGGTTCAAAACTGCTAAAGACGCAAGACCACGGGGAAAAGCCAAAAATGTAGATGCAAAACATGTCACGAGTGTGCTTATGATAGAAGAAGATACTCATGAGCGTGTGACAATATTTTGCTCCAAGAATGAAGGCGTTGATATGGATGATGAGAAATTTTTGGGAGAATTGAAGGAACTGTTGCAAAGCATCTCAGGGAATGGTATGTGAATCTCATGTCAACTTGAATCTTGACTTAATCAATGCGTTTCATACAGGGAAGATACACGACAAAGATCGTGACTCGGTATTCGATATTATGTTCCATCACCAACAGCCTCGTGTAGAGTTCTATTCTTCGATTCTTCGTGGTGCATTCAATCGCGCTGCTCAGATTAACCCACAAAATACACTTACCCATGAAATTGTTGAGAGCCAACTCCAGCATCGGCAGTCATGGAAATGGGAAGATAACCATGGCCTTGAATTCACTTTTTGTCCAGGTGGCTTGAATGGTTTCCCAGTTTCTGAAGTGGCTGTCGACTGCCTCTCGGACCAGGAGAAAGACAGGGACGTCTCAGCGGCATTCTGCGAAATTCAAAATATCTACGGAAACAAGGAAGCTTCCAAAGATCCGATTCAATTGAAGGGTCTCCTCAAACGTCTTTATGCCATCATCCGGCACGGTAAACAGCGACCAGCATTAAAGAACTTACTCAGGCAGGCGTTCCACAACGATGAAAGAGTTTTTAGGAAAGCGTGGGACGCTCTACATTTTCTTGTCCGCATTTTCCACGGCGCAGACACGCTAGTAGAGCTCGCATCGAAATTGAAAAGTTTCAATTCCATCGAATTCATTCCGGTACCAGCCACCACGTTCACGACGGAGTTCAAGTCCGAGTTGAACAAAAAGCCTCTTGAGGTACTGAGTGTCCTTGATGGCCTGTCACTGAATAAAAAATGGAAGGAATTTTTCGGAAACAAGAAAACTATTAAAAATTACATGGACCTGTTGCGAGTCAGAAGGACGGTTCACGCCGAGGTTCAAATGATATGTTATCTCGATACCAATTTGGGCATCGGTCCAGGCTGCACTGGTGACATATTCCCCTATATTGGGTGCAGCAAGAAGTGCTGCTTCTTCTGTGAAGCATTTCGTGTGGTTCATGGCAAGTTCTCGGCGCGTGGGACGCATGAGACTGTGTTTCCGAAATGGGCATTGCCGCAAGCAATGGCAGCGACGAAAAACCAAGACTCAGTCTCACTGATGCGTGAACTCTTAGAGTTCCTTAAGGGCATTTTGCTCGGGGCGCTTGCTATGCCGTATCCCCTTCCACATAGGGACCTCCTGCAACAATCATCAGCGGCTCTATCAACAGCACAGGCGGTACAGCGGGAACAAATGTCTTATACTGAAAGACCAATAGAGATGACGTGAGTTATTACATCGAGTTGTTTTTCGTACGGTAATACTAAGAATCGCATAGAAAACTTATCTTTCCTTTGGCAGTTTCTGCAACAGAAAGGCAGGTTAAATTTGCGCCTCTATATAAAGAGCCTGGTTATGCTTCCTTGCTGGCTCCAAGCATGCCTCATATGGGTCGGATATTGCCAATTGAACAGGCTGAAATGTGCAAAATCAATAACGACAGGGAAAACAGCTCGCTGGAGCGGATGGATCAGATGCCACCAGAAAGAGATGTCGATCGCAAACTGTGCCGGCTTTGCCATAAACCATCAAAGACCAGGTGCTCGGCATGTTGGACGTGGTATTGCACTAGGGCGTGTCAAAAGAGAGATTGGAGTACGCACCTTTTCACCTGCCGAATTCCAAAACGACCAAATGCAGTCGACTACTTGAAACTGATTGTAAAGAGAGTGAGAAGGGCGATGATAACCGCGGATGAGGAAATAATTCAAAATTCCCTTCTGGAGCTATTCGCCGATGACGATACGTGTTGCACGTTTGGATTCAATAACTGTTTTAGCTCGACGGAGGCAATCAATCTCGTCTGCCTCTACGGTAATGTCATATCAAGTTGCCGTTCACCTTCGACAATGTTATATGGATTTTTGGAAGCCGGCAAACTCGCCGACTTTTTGGAGCTATTTTGTAAACTGGGCATCGAGCGAACGGACGGACGGAGTGAATGCGACTGTATGCCGTGGTTTTTAGCCCGCAGAGCAAAAAATCCATTTCCTATTCCAGACCTAGAAAAGAAGACATACGAGATCTGGGTTACGGCAGTTTCCGAAGCAATAGACTGCCTTGATGTTTTAGAGTGGATAACGGACGGGTGCAAATTCAATAGGCCGCAAACTGAGGTTTTTAAGCTCTTCGTCATGATTCAGCCTTCTGTTCGGCGGCTCCCTGACGTTTACTCCTCCGCTTGGGTCAACTTTGGATTTTGCTACTGCCAGTCGTTTCAGCAACGCCAGGAGCTCGCAGCCAAGTACTTAGCTTTGGCTTCCTCCAGCGCCACCTTTGACGATATTGTTTCCGCGTACGAAACTTCAACAATGGCGGATTTGATGACGGCGCACGGAGTCGATCTGTCAAGCTTGCGGCATCACGGCGTTAAACTTCACAAGCCTTCTCCATGCGAGTATTCCGTCTTGCGGCTCATGACGGGGGTGAACCATGCACTTTCCGGCCGATATTGTAACTGCTTCCAAATGCGCGAGGGTCGAGCATGTCACAAATATTTCGAAACACACCTTGACTGTGAATCCGACGTAAGCTACGGGTTTCATCTCAGTAATAGCTGGGAGAGATGGCAGCTACTCAATTTCTACGAACACCTGTTCAAAATATCAGGCTTTGATGTGCGGCAAATGGCAGAGGCGAAGGAGAGACAAGAAAAGGGAAGTCTTGAGAAGTATCTCGACACTCTAGTTCCGAATATGAGACGGAAGATATTCGATATCAATCGAGCGGACTCGATTCTATTTCCATCTCTGGACGGTAACTTAACTACCAGGACGAAGGACGGCAAGATGGATTCCCATTATCATTTACCCTGTGACTGCAAAGTGCACGATGTCGTGGGTCCTCCAGGCATTTGTCACTTGAGAGTGGATCAAATAATTGATTGTGCCTCTCTTGATGAGAGAACGATTACCTAGGTACCATTTGACTACAGAGGAATGTCACTCTTAGTATAGAGCTAGTGATAATGATATATGCAATGTGTGTAGTACTGCTTATACAAGTGACATATTCAATACCTAAGATATAAGGATTAGGTGGACTATCTGGAAACCTGGTCTACATATATAGGTATATGCATTGTATATTGGTGACAGCATTATAAGTTACCAATTTATACGATGAGCATCCTGGATGTCCTGGAATAGGTACTAAAAAAACCACACCTCAGTATCATTAGAATATGACTCGGATCCGAGCTTACATATGGGAAGGACGCCCAAAGCCGAATAAGTTATATGCAAGATAAGATATGTAAGACCAGTGTATATGTAAGACGGGACTAAGCAGTATAATTAATATACCTAGGTAAGCATCATAACCTCGGAAGTAATATAAAGGAACTAACAGGGGTTCCGGCCAGACGTACCTTGAGTTAGCGAGCAAGTTATCTGACTATATTACCTAGGTACCTAGGTAGTGAGTACACCGTTCAGGTGAAATGATGTAGGATGCTCATGGTGCTTATGGAATTATCCTTTTAGTATTTATCATGTCTGTAGGTATTGATTACGAGTCGCAGCCACTAGGGCAAGTCCGTGTATTCTGACTGCTTATATATTCTGCGCGATTCAATTGTCTTGGTCTGCGTCATAATAGTAGCTTCATTAAGAATACCTAGGTGATAACTTGTTAGCAAAAAAACGCAGGTTATTCCAAGTTTTGTCATCGTGCTAGCTAGAGGCCCTTGTATCGGACTGAGCTTGAGGCTGCTCATTCATTAACTCTTATAATTGATAACCCTGCAATGCTACAGTAGCATACAGCCTGAAATCGCTGCGTCCAGGCAGTAGCATTTCCTGTTTTTCTTTGTTAGACAATATTTTACCCCCCCCCACGCGACTTTCAACAGTCGAAGATCCCGTCCATCGCACCAGCATTTAACCGACTTACAGTCTCATTTGGTTTCTCCATTTGCGAATCCAGCGTTTCACGTCGAAACCATGTCAACTGTGAGATATTTTGACGATGTTCCCCACATCGGTCGTTTCGGCATGCTCAGCGAAGAACGCGAGATTAGCTGGACAATGTTTTACCGAAACGGAGTCAGATTTACCGTTCATGTGGATAAGAAAGATGTTCACGAAACAGCCTTCTACTCGGACTGGAGGCCTCTACTAGCAGATCCCAAGCCAGGTGACTTTGTGGATAGGCACAACCAATTCTGTGATCTGATTATATCACATTCCATGACTACACTGCGGAAACTAGCCCCAGTCAGGCCACATTGGATCACGTTGAGAGATTACTTGCATACTCCGGCCTATACTTTGAAGCTTGTCACTGACAAAGAGACCAACAACGTGCATGCGGAAGTAACAAATGGCCCGGAAGATGTAGGAGCATACGAGTTCCAACCTCTCCCTTCAGCAGCGTTCAAAAACATGCCAAAAACGATTCCCCAATATCCAAGCAGCAACTTGACTGTACTGGACAAAGAGGCAAATTGGAGAAGCCCTCCACACAAGGTCCGAATAACTGATGGTACCATCTGCTACTTCAAAGCTTGCAAACGTAGTAGTAGATCGGTCGAGACCGGCGAAGTGACAAATGAGGCTTTGGACAGCATAGAAGTTCATCTGCGATTATTCGAAAACGGCCAAGAAATGCATGATATGTATGCTACTCGAAGGTCTACAGTGCTAGGTGTCGTTACAGATACCTGTTTCGTATCTGATGAGTCTGCGTCGGAGATCCAAGAAGTATATGATCGTACCGGGCAGAAATACCGACATGATGCAGGGATGAATGAGACTTTAGTAGCTGGAATACTTTTATCTGTTACTTCCGACAGCCAGACGCTAGAGAAAGTCATTGCCCAGGCCGCAAACACGACAACGGACATCCTCACTGAACAAAGTCGACGTTGGAAAACTCAAATTGAAGAGCAAGTCGCATACCTGCACTCCGCAGGCATTTACTATGGTGGACAAGATGACTGGCATAATATCAATCAATATACAGTACTAATTGATGCTGAAAGCAATGCATCACTGAGCCTAGATGCCGCCGCCATCTTTGATGATTCAACGAGCAAATTCACAGCCACGAGGCTCTCCGCCGTGGACAATCTCGCAGTCGAGACTCTATTTGAGGGGTGGCTACAGGCTGAATTGTCTAAAAATCGTGAATGAAGATATGTTCAATGTAGTCAGGATATCTTGAAAGGGCATGTACGATGGGAGCCCCTGCGGTCTGGTGATGGAAGATTTCATTTGTATATGATACATGTTTGTTCAATGTTGTAGGTCGACGGTGGCCGAGGCAGTTATTCTTTCCCTGTCTACACCGAACCAGGCTGACGGGAGCAGAAGTTGATTCCTCTAGACGTTTTCCAAGAACGGCCACATCCTCCGGGCGTCCTGTGGGGACATGTGTTTGGACATTTCCTTTATGTATTTGTCGAGGGCCGACTTGTTACGTTGCTGAATTTCGGTAATATCAAGCTCCGGAGATATCCAGCCATCTGCATCCGTATCTAGATAGCTCCTTGCAAACTCCTGAACATCATGCCAATCCCGATATTCCTGAAATTCTTGTTTAATTTCTAGAAGGTGCTCTTCCGTAAATGAAATAGGACACCTTCCAGTAAGGCCCAACATACTCCATGACTGATAGATTCAGCTAAACAAGCTCGAAGACCTATTGTGCCTTCCTTTGAGGCTTCTCCACAACGTATAAATATCTCACGGAAGACAGGTGGTAGGTTGATAGAGCGATAGACGTCACGATTGTTATAAAGAGAGCAGCGTAATTCGTAAGATTTGGTAATCAAGGCATCATCTCTTGTAGAAATTGCCAATTCTTTTTCAGCTGTATCTAGTTCGTCAAAGTTGTTAGGTAGCTGGGGCTGAACGGTGCCACAAATATAATCGTCATTGGGTTTCAGAAATTGTGGCCAGGTTGCCTGTAGGAACAAAGGCCCAACAGATATTGACTGCCAGTCGATGATTGAAACAATTTGTGTTGGGTCATCCTCTGAAACGTAGATATTTCCTAAATGTAAATCCGTGTGCCATATGATTGGTTTCGAAATCGAGACAAGGCCTTTGTGGTGCGATTCTAATAGGTTTATTACCCCCATAGCAACTTCAAGATCAGCAATCTCCTCATCGGCCTTGCGGCGGCGATGAGGGCGATTACCTGTCTTTTGGTCGTAGGAGATTCGAGATATCTCTCGTTTCGTGAGGTCACGGCCATAATCGGACAAAGAAGGCCCTATAATTAATAACGAGGGGTTAATTCAGCTGTCAGAAATGAAAAGGGGGAAAGGCATCGCTACTTACAAGGGCCTCTGCTGAAACCTGGCGTCAGAATTCCAGAATGAGATTCAATACACCATGAACGGTCCGCGGAGGGCCCGATGCAGTAGGATTGACTTGGATCGATATCCACGGGAAGTGAGTGGCACTCGCTCCCGCTCAAGCATGACTCTCTCAAATAGAGGCTCCCAGATGCTGGAAAATGAATGGAGGCTAGCTGACTCTCCAGCTTTACAAGATGGCTGGTGAGAGCGAGCTTCGACTTTCCATCCATATCGCCCCATTTTTTGTAAAGCTGGACTCCTGGTGCCTTCTCCATGATTATATATTCGCTACCAACACTGTTGGATGAGTCACATTCCCACGCCAGTACTCTGGGAACGGGTATGGACGTATACTGTTGTACTGTATTGTATGAGACATGTTAGCAACATTCACAGCTTCTAGGGTCAGGTATCGTTTGAAATACCATATTTTAGTGTTGCCACCTCTGATGCCGTTGAATATTTAGGGGGCCCAGCTATTTTTGACGGCAGCTTCGCAACTATCTCCATTCCGTCCGCTTTCCTCATCAGAAGCGCTTTGCAAAACCCACCTTCCATCTTTTCAATAGCAACAATAGGCGATTTCGTGCCCCCGACAACAGCCGCTGCTTCGCAGAGCTGTGACATGTCAAACTTCACGTAGCGCTGCCGATATTGATGTTCCTCATTTATTAGAAAATGGCCATTGGTGTACCTGTACAACTCTTCTTCACTGATAGGGTCGCCTGTAAGGCAATGTAAGCCAGTCAAAGTAACGTAGGAAGAATTTGGCCCACGCACCCCGACATGTAATCATCATATTTCTCACATGCTTCAGTGGTTTTCGGTGAAACAGAGTACGGACTACAGCCATTCTGAAGGTGGGAGCGCGATACAATAGTAACATCGAGTTAACAGCACAGAAGACAGATTGACCCAGAGGAAACACAAGAAACCAGTATTTTGCCTGGATAGAATCAAGGGTATGATCGCGATGCTAACTGGCCACTGTATGTCGTAGTAGTCAGAACTCCATAAGATGCTGTCGCGGAATAGTCGCTGGAAGCACCAAGTCGAGTCGTGGCTTCTTTGTTGGTGGTGATAGAAAAAGGGGAGCAATAGCAATAGGTGCATCCACACCCCCATATTATACATTCAGCACTAAAACCGCTTCTAGAGTAGCGTCTGAGCTAGCTGAGATAAGATATCTTACGGTATATCGTTAAACTTTTTAGATTTCATTGCTATGACAAACCTTGTACCAACATCAATGTAATGGATTTTTTTTTAGCCAACCTATCACTAAACTTTTTGAATCTTCGCAACAACATATTCCAAAATGTCAAGCTGGTTCGCATGATGAAAACGAAAGCAAAATGAGTTGAACTATTGCATAAGAATTCCCGCACAAACTGCGTAGAGTTTTAGAAAATCACCATGGTGTTGAATCATGTGATGTAAGATGGCTATTTTTGGAATAGCAATTAGAAATTTCTTTCTCCCAAGCCTCAGGAACTTGCATATTTATCAACGAGAAAGAATAGCGGCATCAAATGGCGCATTTGGTTGATAACCAAGAGGAGCAGTACCACCCCGGTAGGCGAGTGAGCAGCGTCCATCTGATCTTCTCAAATGCACGCCATCGCATCTCTCAGTAGCTACACAGAGATCTCTGCAGGATGCCATAGTATGTCCACCGTGATGTCCCAAGTATCCATGATTTGTAAGACCTAAGAAGGTGGAAATGTCAGTAAAAAAAGTAAGAATTGTAGATATCAAAACGCTTACTGTGACCCTCAGAACTCTCCCAGGTTCCTGTCTCTGATGGAGGAGTACCAGTACAAGTCTCGAGTTGAGACTGCAAATTTTCCCTTTCTCTTGTACACTGCCGCAGACTAGCTTCGAGTTCATCCTTCTCTCTCAAACATTCATCCCTCTCGTCCTCGCAGTCGTCACCCAGAGGATCCTCATTTCCTCCATCAGAAACCCTCTCCATGTAGACGGTATTCGCGCGTGGCCTTTCACTATTCGGTCCGCTGAGCAGGCATCGACGTGTGTCAGAAGCCCAAGAACTGCCAGAACAGTCTGCAGTATCTCGGCAAATCTGCGCGCAATTTTGCGCAGTTTGGACATTTCTGTGCGCAGTCGTATCGTGTGCACCAATAACATCACATCTATATCTCACAATGTATCCTGGCCATAGTGTCTCCACCTGACCATTCCTATGGGGACAGATAGAATTGTAACTCTCTGCTGGAGTCTGGGCAAAAATGCATGTGAAGCATAAGGATAAAAGGAGGAACTTCATGTTGCAAATGAATTGGGCCGAGTCGATGAATCACAATTGATAGATATGGTGTAAAGGGTGGCTGTGAAACGAGAATAACAAAGCATGAGGAAATGAATCAACTAGCTAGGGGGAGGAAGGCTGTATTTATACTTGGCCATCCTTGTGCATGATGTATACACAAATCTCCATACAATATCATATGACAGAGTCGGTATCAGAATCCAGCTCTGATGGGTAGCACAAAATGCGCAGTTCCAGTCCTCCGAATCCATATTGAGAAATATCCTCGTAGCCGTTTCGGCATGTTCACATATCTTGACGTAGGGTTCCGACGAGAAAACCCTAACTAGCGGATAAAGCTGTACCATAGCCGTCACAATGGTGTGAAAATAGAGGTGGAGAGAACCAGGCTGATTCTTAAATGCTATGCTATAAGCAGAGGGTTTGAGTACTGATTTATATCTTTACATTCATAACGCCTAGATAACATGAAATATTCTATGGAGGGTGTTCAAAGCAACACATATTCTGTCCTATCAAGATAACAGGGCCCTTGCTGCTGGCAGGTTGTACTGTTATTTACAATGCAGGTCAAATTATACACCTCTATATATGTTTTTTCTCTGTAAGTGTGCATCTATCTAACTTATATCTTATACAAATATATGCTTATTAGGCTTTACACCTAAATAGCGGTGAGCTTGCAGTAGAATATAAAAAGATTCTTCACCCTCTCCTATTAATTCTGACCTACTGCTAAAGTGCCCTTACATAGTACTGCTGATATGTATGATAAGGTGACTTGTTCAGTGTTCTGAACACACTTAATCGCCAGAACCCGAATCATAATCAAATATAACTAGTTCAAAGTGGCCATCTTAGCAGTGGGGCGTAATAGAAAGAGATCATTGTCCGAACACTATCAAGAGCTAGTTTCCAATCGAACAGATAGCCCATCTCCCATGTCTGCACTTGAACCCATAACTATGCCAATTGTCATAATCTGGGATCACAAGCCTTTTCTTCGCGAAATTTTGTCTATCAACATCTTGATAATTCAGCTTAAATTTGCAATGTTGAATAGTTAATGAACTTGTTAATTACTGACGGATTGCTCTACTAAAGGATTGGGCTTATTAGCGGTTATAGATATTTATATCTGAGTTTTCTTCTTTAAATATGCTACATATAAGATATATAATTATATATCCTATTTACGTTTACAATTGAACACTCGCTAGTATTGCCATGTTTAGGGCAAATCTCGGGATGTATTGGCTGCCTCAGGCTGCAGTCGCAGGACGTCCGCTTTAATATTGTGGATTCAGATGACCTATGTTCAGCTTAGCCTCGTAGTTAGGCAGAAATATACATTAATACCTTCTTGGGTACCTCGGTGGACAACACCGCACACGAAGCAACAAGCCATCTCCGACTGACTCTAAAGCAAAAGATATTTCCGCAGGATGACAGATTTTGACGGGCAGGTGAATGGGTTTCCGGGATTCAGCCCTATTCCTGAGGATGATGATCCGCGCAGTTTGTGAACCTACTGTGGGCTATCTCGCTTGACCACTGGCTAATGCATGGTGTGTGACAGAGCCGGAGATTATTCCAGTCGTGTTCAACAACTTTCCTGGACCTGGGGAATTGGAAGTATATATTTCCAGCGCTGTTGGCCTTTCAGTCCCAGAATACCAGGCGATTTCGAAGCAGCCTGAAAATAGTTCGTCCAATGTCGAATCCAAAACTCTTCCAATCTCGAATCGTCAAACCTCGGTGCTGCCTTATGCCATCCTGGAGTGCGATGGATCCGAGGTCTCTACATATTTCACCGCCTTCAGGATCAAAGAAAGCCTAGATTGGAGGGCATGGTACAGCTGGAAATTTGACATTGCGAGACCTACAGACTTGAAAATACGTTTATATGCGAGAAACCAGAACTTTCACTACAAGGGAAGCCAAGATACATTGCTTGGTTATGCGAAAATGAATCCTGTCTTTGCGGACGGATCTCATCAAATGGAATGGCTGCCAATCAAGAATGGTACTGGAAAGTTACTCGTTAAGAGCAATTACAAACTGAACAGGACCTCGCACTTTGAGACTTGGAGACGGAAACGTATTATTGGAGATTGTCGCTTTGAGTTGCTGTATAAAGTTCGGAACTCGTCGACTATGCGTTTCTATGCGTCCGTTAGAATTCAGAAAGTCGACATATCACCACACTGCGACGTAGTACAGTCGTTCCTTTCACCAATCAACACAATCCCCTTTATCGCGCCACTCAAAATCATCGCGCAAACACGCTCATATATCTGTTTATATTGGCCATTCGTTCCAGGTGGACCTCTTTTCTACCACCTACAACAGGCGCTACGATTCTCGACTGATAGGGCAAGGTTGTATGCTGCAGAGATCCTCATCGCACTGGAACAGCTACATGAAATAGATCCCTCCTATTATGAATTGAAACCTAGGAATATTCTCCTTGATTCCGTGGGGCACATTGTTCTGTTTGATCTAGGCTTTCTGCATCTACAGAAAAGTAATACGGCCGATGAAACAACTGATCTAAGGTGTGATAATATGATGGATTTCCTAGCTCCCGAATTGCTTTCCGGCCAAATCTTGACCAGCACTGTTACCACAGCATCAAAGTGGTGGACGTTAGGGTCTTTCTTATTCGAGATGCTAACGGGTTTGCCTCCGTTTTACGACAAAGATACAGAACGAAGACGTGACAATATCCTCTCGAAACCTCCTGAGTATTCTAAATATTTATCAGCATCTGCACAAGATCTTCTAAACAAGCTGCTTTCTCGCAAACCAGAAGACCGGCTGGGAGCGAATGGGGCATCTGAAATCAAGGCTCATCCCTTTTTCGATGGCCTTGATTGGGAGAGGGTTGCATGGCGAGAATATGAACCTGCTTTCAAGCCCCATGAGTACGAAATGGCCTTTGCACAGAAAAAGCACAGGCCAGTACCTGAAATCCCCGTAGATGATTTATTCAAGGCTTGGAGCTATAATACGCCCCCGATTATCAAAGAGCAAGCAGCTGTTGTTGAATCGTCCCCGATTATTAAAGAGCAAGCAGCTGTTGTTGAATCATCCCCGGCTATCAAAGAGCAAGCAGCTGTTGTTGAATCATCCCCGGCTATCAAAGAGCAAGCAGCTATTGTTAAATCCCATGAAAGTGCAAGTGAAAAGAAAGAGGACTGGGAGTTGGTTTGGCAACGAGAGGACCAAAAATTCTATTTCTATAATCACTCCACAAAGATTAGAAAGCCCATATTCCCAAGCAAAGGGGAAAAGGCTCGGATGCTCCACAACAGTGCTGCTTGCGTACGCGACGTTCTCAATACCAATGTCGATACTTCTTTACCAGATGCGGCTCAATGTCAGGAGGCGCTTGAAGCAGTACTGGAAAATCAATATACGCACCTACTTCCCGCATTGCTAAAGGAATACAACATTGATCTGAATATTCAATTTCGTCATGAAACACCAATAGAATATATGACGGAGTTGGAGGATATTGAGACAGTACGACTATTCCTTGAAAGCGGCGCCGACGCTAATCTGAACCATAGCTATACTATGGGAGGCCGACCCTTATTGACTGCAGTAAAGAAAGGGAACCAAGAGCTTACAGAACTACTTGTTCAAAAGACAGACCGCATACCTTGCACTAGAGCATTGGCCTATGCTGTGAGCAAAAAGGATGTCCCAATTGTCAAGATTTTGCTCGCGAACGGTGTAAAGTGTGATTTTGAGGATTCAGATCGACCAGCAGGTGACAGTACTTCTGTAGTCGATTGGGATTTGGATATGGGTTGCACATTCGGTCTTGTATCCGAGCCAGATGAGTATATCCCACCGCTAGTTAGAGCTGTCGCTTTAGGTGATTTGCACCTTGTGCAGCTTCTACTCGATCATGGCGCAGATGCCAATGTCGGCTACCACGACTTGAGGAATTCCCTACCAGATACCATTGATATATCTGAGCGTTTTAATATGCGCTGTGGAAGACCCATACAGTTGGCAATGGAACTAAGACATCAAGACGTGGTTCAGTTGTTGCTCAGTTACGGTGCAGATATTGATCGTCCTCAGCCAGTTTGGCGATATCACCACTGCGACATGATACCTAGGGAAGCACATCACGAAATTACAGCTCAACTTAGGTCAGTAGCGGCATCGATAGCGGTGTGAGCTATACATAGGAAATAAAAACAATCGGAAGGGGTTAGTTTGGGGGGCCCACAGTACGGATTAGATAACGGGAAGATCGCGAATCCATCGACAAAAGTGGACCTATATGTTGGGATCTGCAGGTCGCCGTTGACGGCGCGACGGAAGCGGGTGGCTTGGGAAGTGACCAATGATGTGTCAGGAACCATATCGTTTATCTGAAGAAGTCTGAGCCTCAAAGATATTTTCTGTACTTGTTCATCTGCATGCTGGGCCGATTCAATGATGGATCGTGTTATTAAGAAGATTTTCTTCAATAGAAATTACGATTTTCACTTGAGATAGTGAGATCGTCCTTGATACGCCGGTCCTTATATTCTCCCTTGCGTCGTTATATAGGTTACAGGTTGCCAAGCAGATGGGTCAAAAGGGGGCATTTGTCCAGGAGACTATTTAGAAGATCTTACATAATTATTATCAGATTATGTGTGCAAGTTTTGATGTTGTCACAGGATGTAAAATGTGACTAGAGGAATGTCAATCAGCTGCGTGTACCCTGTAGATCTTGTTGGCGATTGATTCATCATGATATCAAATCTAGGTTCATCAGCACAGGTGCCAGGCAGATCAATAGTTAGGTCACAAACTATTCCTAATCGTCCTTGCTGCTAAGCATGTGTTTAACCCAGTACCTGGCCAATCCATGTTTCTCCCTCCTGTGTTCTATGCCATGGAAATGCAATGCTACATCGTGAGGTCGGTTCCCGCGCCGCGATCAATTCGGTGGGAGAAAAATATCTGACCGTTTGCGGCCGAGTTGGTATATTCTCATAAGTAGAATCTCACGCTTTTTGATCGTATCTGAGAAATTCTTTTTCATGGAATTTCCATGCGCAGATCGGGAATACTACGATTTACCGGCCGGTCAGATGTTCCCGCTCACATCTGGGAACAGCAGGAAGTAACAATGTTCTCAGTGAGAAGTATGGGCGAATCCCCCCTTTCCCATGCGTATGTTCAAAGTAACCTATCGATTCCCCATAGTCGCCTCGTATTCCGTTTATGACAGGAGATTTCAACTGGCTAGGTATTCCATATTCTTTATCTCGATCTAGCGTTGTATTACCCAATGACAACCCTTCGTACCCGGATACCTGATATATGCAATATACTAGATGTTTTCGATTGAACATCCTGGAACCCTTCTTCTTATCCTTTCCCTATCCGGTAACTGGATTTACGTTTCTCTTATGTCAGTCCGCTTATGTCGCGTCTGCCCACGAGCTCGTAGACGCAAGGTTGACCCCTTATCGGTTTATGTCAGGCACAAACAAGCTATGTTGCAGTAGTAGTCTGCCATGGAATCTGAAAGCAAGAGTATTAAGACCGTAAGTCTCTTCCGTGTGCAGAAATGCTTCAATTAATGAAACTGTACTTATATGTAGGTGCTTTTGGGGATTCTGAAGTCATTCATTCCAGTCCTCAAGTTCATGTTGTCCGTGACGTACCTACTCTCTTTTCAAATTTGAAATTCTTCCTTGAAAGTTTATTATCTTGATTTTTTTCCCAATTTATTGCTATATTCTTTAACAGTCTTCGTTTGAAGCATCGAAGAAAATTATCATGCTCTGGAGCCCGTCATTCTCAGTAGCAATCTTGGGAGGACTCAGTCTCATATCTGCGGCATACTCTTCCCCTCTCCTTTCCACTTCAGATAAGCTTCTCACAAAAAGGGTTTCGTACGATGGCTCTACCAGTATCGCACTTGCCCTAAACACGGATTTCCCAGACCCGGCATTCGTCCAACACACGGACGGGTCATGGTATGCCTACGGCACAAATGGCAACGGGAAAAGAATACAAGTTGCTTATTCGAAGGATTTCGTGTCCTGGAGTTTGTTGGATGTGGAGGCACTTCCTACTTTGTCAGGTTGGGAGAGTGAGCCAGATCATTGGGCTCCTGACGTGTTTCGTAGGGTATGTATGCTACCTACTCCGCCTTTTTTTTTCACAAGTGGAAGCAAGCTAGAAGAACACATGACTGATTGACAAAACAGTCTGATGGAAAATATGTCATGTACTACTCAGCCATCGTCCAGTCCAACCCAAACCGCCACTGCATCGGAGTCGCAATAGCCGACACAAACAGCCCAGCAGGCCCCTTCATTCCAACCTCCACAAACCCACTCGCCTGCCCAATAGACCAAGGTGGCGCAATCGACGCCAGCAGTTTCCAAGACTCAGATGGTACTCGTTATATACTATACAAAATCGACGGAAACAGTATTGGCAACGGCGGGGACTGCAACAACAGCGTAGAGCCACTTGCTGCAACACCGATTATGCTTCAACGGGTCCTAGAAGATGGGGTTACGCCTGTTGGAGATCCGTTACAGCTCATTGATCGAGATGCATCGGACGGTCCTTTGGTGGAAGCGCCCTCGTTGGTATTGTCCGATGATGGGACGTATTTGCTGTTTTATTCGACGCATTGTTTTATAGATGTCAAGTACGATATCCGTGTTGCTACTGCTTCTGCTGTCACGGGGCCGTATAATAAGAATGGTGTTTCGTTGTTGGCATCCAATGACGAGTTATATGGACCTGGTGGAGGAACTGTTTCAAGTGACGGGAATATGCTCTTTCATGGTTGGTGTAATGGAAACAGCGTGAGGTGTATGTACTCTGCTCACGTCGATATGAGCGAAGGAGGTGCATTTATTGAATAGTCTTCCCGATCTGAAAGTACATCATGTATATGCATCGGGGTCTAAGTCACTTCGTGAAAGTCCTCTGTATTGACTTTGTGTATATACTATGTTTGCAGATATATAATTGTAATTGCATGGTCAGAAACCATTGATAGATCGAATATACTTAGTAGGCTGCTTCAAAGGCTTCCTGGTCATCGCTTTAAATACCCCAGACCCCCAAAGGATCCTCACCCCCGGCATTTCTTCTAGTATGTTGTAGCTTCTTCACTCGCCTAGTGAGAGTACCGACGGCAATTGGACCTATCAAAGTGCATATGGATATTGCCCATATTATAACCAAGTAGATATCCGAAGATCCTCCTTCGGTACTGCCTGAGAATATCCCTTGGCTCTGAGCAAGTGACGCAATCAAGTATCCTATTTCTCCGCGCGCTATCATTGCTAATCCAAGGATAGCCGGTGGATAAAGGGATTTCGGTTTTGGAGGTAGTGACATTCGTTTACCGGAGCTAGGGGTCAACTCATCTTGCGGTGGGGGTGAAAATATTGCTTGGTCCGTAACATCATCGCGAGTCGGTGGTCCTCCATCTGCGGTATTTTGTCTATTGGAACTTGTAGTGTTGGCCGACCTCAAACTGGCCGCTGTTCGACTCTTCTGACGAGTAGATCCCCTGTCTGGAATGGAAGTTCTTGTCCCTTTCTTTGATTTTGTCTGGCGACTAGTACACACCAAACGGATATAAGAGAGGGCACTCTTTGATAGTTTAACCAAGCGAGACATGGGACTGTACGAAAACCGGACGAGCCATATACCAGTAACCATCTTTCCGAGAACCATTAGAATGGCATAGACTATACCGCGCCAGACTATATTACCTCTGAACATTTCAGTGATCGGAATTGCGAATCCAATAGATGCCTTATTTCAGTCAGTTTCGGGCTCGACATCTGCGAGATGGGTGATGTGTACTTACAAAGAAAAAGGGAATAAGAATACGTTCAACTGGTCCTTTATAGTACTGTTCATAAATGATACTACCCGTCGAAACATCATGAATCTCGCCATGAGTAATGATCTTTTGAACCGCTGGAGATGCAGTTGGAGGAATATGCTCGGTGGCTTGCTCGCTTTCCTCTCTAGAAGTTCGTTCTTGAGATGTGGGTTGATCTTGGTCAGTAACTGAATGTGGTGAGCAAGATCTTGCACTAGTGCCTTGTGCTCTGAGCTCTGCAGAAAACTCGTCGCCCCACTTTACGATCACTCCACTGAGGTAAGCAGCAAATAGACTTGATGTGCCAGCATATGTGGCCCCAGCAACCATTCCCACGAGTATGGTGGTATGAGCCAAGAAAGCAAACTGGGCAGTAAGCATCCATCTTGGCATTCTGTTCCCATTTTCGAAAGCAACCTTGAGAATTGGCTTGAAGCAGAATGCGCAAAGAAGAAATATACCAACAGCAAAACCAATTGATACAAACACAGGCCGAATGATTGTGATAGCATCCAATGAAGTGTTGCCTCCGCCCAGATTCGCGATGACTTGTACCATTACTAGGCCCGCGACATCATCGAGCATCGCTGCACAAGTAGTGACTGTGCCGAGCCGAGTAGAGATGAGGTTAGTGGTGGATAAGATGGTGAAAGTAGTCCCGAGACTAGTAGCGCTAAGGGCAGCTCCGGCAGCGAAGGCCTGGAGGGAGCTTGCCAATACGAGCTCTTTCAACACAAACGACAGAGCAATTGGGGTCAATATACCGGTTAATGCAACCGCGATGGACACGAAGATATTAGCTTTCAATGCTTTGATAGACATTGACAGACCGCCTGTATTACGTGAGAAACTTGAGAGAGGCTAACAGATGACAACAAAAAGGGGAACCTACCTTCGTAAACGAGCATAATCAGACCGAGATACCCCAGCTGCTGAACGAATATTTCTAGATCGCTACTAATCCACTTTGCTCCTGGGGTTCCCCAAAGAATGCCAATGAACAGCTGACCAATAAGCCCGCAGTATAGAAGCTTGTCAAGACAGACGTTGACGACATTAAGAACTAGGAGCAAGCCCGCTTGGTTGAGAATTGTCGTAATAGACGGCTCTTCGTAGGGCAGTGCTGCCTGCGATGTGTTTGTCGGCATTTTGTGGTTGAACGTTTGGAATAGAAACCGGCGAGATGTTTATTTTGGCCAGAAAGTGAATCGGTTTCTGTATCACTTAGTCTGATCCTAAACGCCATTAGTGTAGAAGGGGGTGTGTTGAGCAGATAGCAAACAACGACATTGATATAACCGATGAGAATTATTAGTTCGTCAACACAGATGGAGGATTCATGAGGTTAAAAGAAGGTTGCAACGTCTTGACGTGATTGGCTAGATAGA
Source organism: Talaromyces sp. PYS2103 (assembly GCA_023625975.1). Taxonomy (NCBI): domain Eukaryota; kingdom Fungi; phylum Ascomycota; class Eurotiomycetes; order Eurotiales; family Trichocomaceae; genus Talaromyces; species Talaromyces sp. PYS2103. The sequence continues at coordinate 225,989 of JAMAGB010000036.1, forward strand.
CGTCATCAAACCCACACTACACTTTGATGAAAAGGTGAAGTTCAATATCCTAGGTATTTCATAAAAGGAACTAAGAAAAACTATACAAAAAGGGATGAACCAAGATCCGTAGTTGGTCGACAGTCTCTACTAGACGTATCATCTCTGGAAACAGGGATACTTTATTATCATTTACGCATCTCAGCTATGAAGTAATACTTTAGGACTGCACGGAACTATGCAGCTCTTCTCTAAAATATTCGTAGATAAGCAGTATTAATACCTGTAAATTATATTCTTTCTAAGATTAAGCTCTATAAATTTCTCGGCGGCTTAGCTACTCACAGTTGTGACTGCCCTTTAGATTGCTGGGCATAGCTTCTGTCTAGCAAAAGTCTCAGAGAAACTCCTAGAAACCGTCGGATCTTGTGATTCGCCAATTGACTCGCATATTGCGTCTGTGTAGGGATCTAATTCAACGTTAGAATTTATGAAGTTTTGACTACTACGCACGTTGTTGATATCATGGAATAGTCTGGAAAGGACGATCCAAACGATCCGGCAAATATGCCTTTCCTGCTGTGTCGAGCAGTTCACTAGTAGGTACTATAGTGTTGAATATGGACAATAAACTTGATTACAAACAAACAAAACTCTGAGTTTTCTGTTGGCCCAACGCCAAACTAGCAGTATACTTTTATCCGATTCCTTTAGTTTAACATGCCGTTCAGGTTATCCGCCTGCTCCATCATCTCGTCCCATCCTTGATCTGAATGAATTCGATATTCAACCGCTCCCAACCCAGAAACAACTATCCAGTCTAAGAGCTGTGTGTCCGCTTGAATATATATGAGAATAGCATGACCTTTTTTTCCCCTCGAGAGTATCGTCCGGTTCTTCTCAGGCTTCCATTTATCGAAACGCGCCAGGACGGTCCGGTTCTGGTCAACTAGTTTGAACCGCTTCGAGAAGAGATCCTCCTCCTTCCACTCTAGAGTCCCTAACTGGGGGTGTGAGAAGCGGTGACCTGAGGCGAAAATATCAGGTCGTTTCATCTGTACTTCCGGCAGGTGGTGGATGGAAAGCGTAATCTTGGATGAAATTGAGGAGAGAGAAACGGTGCCGACGGATACTCGCGACTCGACGACAGGTTGTGGAGAATAAGAGTAGGGCGGCGGAATATATGGAGTTGGTGGTGGTGGATAGTTGTATGGAGTCATGTACGGGTTCACTGATGATGTGACCCCTGGCTGCTGAAAATGAAAAGGTTGAGACCCAGGGGGTGGTGCAGACTGATAGTTATATGGAGTCATGTACGGGCTCGCTGATGATGTGACTCCTGGCTGCTGAGAATTAAAAGGTTGAGACCCAGGGGGTGGTGGAAGAAGTCGGAAGATGGTCAGCTGTGGTTTTTCACTGGACGGCTGTGCATGGTAAAGCGGAGTGGTGGTGCCGTTGTTGAGCAGGGTGAGTAAGGTGAAAGCTTCCTGGGGAGAGGAGCGCTGGATGATGAGGGTATGAATAGGTTGCATGTTGGTTACCAACTTCAGTGTTGAGGCTAGTTTGTTGAATAGGTAGGTGTACGCGTAGATGTAGGTAATGACTTATTTATAACCTCTTTTTCATTATGTGGTAATGTAGTATTCATATACTATTAAGGCTGTGTAAAATATGAGATTTCTTGTAAACTCATATCCTGGTTTAGGGACTGACCAGTAGAGCTGAATAGTGGAGACATACACAAAAAAAAGCCCGACATAGCCACAGACACCCGTGGACCTTTCACTTATCTTCACACAGCCACTCCTCCCTACCAGACTCATAATAAAGCCTACAATGACTATGATAGACTACCAGGATACTCTGGTCCTGTTATGGTTTGTTAGATCTCTCCGTTGGCGGGTCTTTGGGTTGCTGTACATGTTAGAAATACGGAGTTCGAAGGGATGCCTCTTATTTACGGCGTGGTTCAACTAATGAACACGAGGGCAATAGGAACTCGCGATCAGGGTATCTTGGCATTAACTCTAGATGTAGGTCCACAGACACAAATCTTGACAAAATATTTAGACAAACATGACTACAATGCAACGCTAAAAGTAACGAAAAATGAAAGGACACCAATAGTCCTTGGCCTGAAAGAGACTTGTCTCTAAGAAGGTGGATGATTGTCCTCTTTTGCAGCGAATAACTGGCCAAACCAATCTTTAATCGAGCTCCAAGTTTCCTTGACCCCGTCATAGAATGACTGCACTGGTGAATCCTCATCGTCACCATCTTCGTCCTCTTCCTTGCTACCATCTGCTGAAGGCTCGGTAGAAGGCTCGGTAGAAGCCTCCTGCGATGGAGGGGTTACCACTGCAGTGGTGGAAGACGTGCTCGTAGTTGAGGGGAAAGGGGACCGACTCGTTGTCGCCGTCTGTGGAGGATCTTCTGGTGTATCAAGAGTTGGTGCATCATCATCACTGTGTAGACCGATAGTAGTAAATGGAAGATGCAATGTGCCGTTGTTCGCTAACGGTTTGATGCCGATAGAATCGCATATCAGATTATATACATTGACATTCTCTATGCTATGCGTTAGTAACGGTAAGAAAAAGCATCATGTATGGTGACTTACCGAATTCCTCAACTCGACTATTGGGCGGATGAGGAAATGCCGGTCCCCGAGCAACAAAAATGGCTCGCATCAGGGGATGGTAGTTATCATATCCGTGGATACCTCTAGGTCGGTACACGATATCCTTGTCAATTGCTTCTTGCACGTCGAAATCGGGTCTTTCTACGACTGCCCAGCCTGCCTTGGGTATAACCCACAACGGCGCGATTCGGTCATTATTCGTGAAATGCCATCTCTCTGGCATCGTCTCTTTAGTGTAGACTTCTATTCCGTCAGAAAAATTCTCTGTTTTCTCTGCCAATTGGGCCTTCAAGACCTCCAGATCTTCAGGTCTCTTTGGTCGTAGACCTCTCAAGGGCCATCCATCTATATATTCCACCAGATCTATATCAATCAAATCATCCAGCTGAATGGTACGTGTTGTAGACGTAGTGGCCATTCCATGGTCAGAGACGACCATGATATTGACTATTTCAGTCAGATTCCGAGCCTCAAGGCCCTCCAAGATACCAGCAAGCATCTCATCAGCGTAGCTAATGACGGATCGGATCTCAGTACTGTTAGGTCCATATCGATGGCCTGCAGTATCAACATTTGGAACGTATGTAGCAATAAATTGCGGCCGAAGTTTCTCGACACCATCATCGCTTTCTTCGCCTGGGAAGTCCAGGAATTCCATTACGCGATCGACTTTGCGCGATAGGACTTCAGAATCATTGAACTTGTCATAAAACGTGGGATCCATGTTACCAATGTGTGCTTCTGAGCCAGGCCACATATGGATGGCAGTACGAATGCCTTGCTTTTCAGCTGTCGCCCAGATGGGTTCAGCCGTCCACCACTTCGCCTGATCGCTAAGCCCTGGTTTGACAGCAAAATATTCCTCAAGATTGGGATCGTAGAAGTCATTGGCCACCATGCCATGGCTCTCAGGATATAGACCGGTGACTAGCGTGAAATGATTCGGGAACGTAACACTGGGGAAGCTTGGAATCATAAATCTCGGCGAAACACCCTCAGCGATGAATTTGCTTAGAGTCGGCGTTAGACCACGATTGAGAAAGTCGGCACGAAACCCGTCGAGAGAGACAACGATGGTTGTCGGAGCAAAAAGCGCTGTGCCATTGGAAAGCAGACCGGTATTAGGTTGCTTCGTGTTTTGTACATCCTCAGAAGCCTTGTATGCACCGAGGAGGAGGATGAAAAAGAGAACTACGATGGCAGAAAAGGCCAATGTGAGTCGGGCACACACACCTTTCTTGGGCTGTGGTAGAAGATATCATTAGCTTGAGATAATTAAACAGATTATCCGCTGAATTGACTTACCGGCTGGTCCTGCCAGCCATCCATCTCCTTCTCATTCAAAGTAAAGGAATTAACACTATCATCATCTGACGAATCCCGAAATCCTTCCTCCATTTCGAACAGAAGATCTCCTTCCTGATGCGGTTTTCCCTGGATACTCCTTTTCCTCTCTCGCCGCCGACTGCGATCCCGCTTCCCGATACGTACGGGCCCGGATGTTGGGCTAAAGATGCGTCGCAACCCATCGGCCGGGCCGCTTCTGACAAGCAGCTTCTCCATCTCTTCTTCCTCCTCTAATACGGTTTTGTCGTGCCTGGCAAGCTCCATTGACGACCGGTTGGCGCGCAGGAACTCATCGTCTTCGGAATCGGAGTCTTGTTCCGACAGGGATCGCGGTGACGTGACATCGTCGTCGTAAGCCGATGGTGACAGTAGGTCGTGCTCCCGAAGTTCTTGCCTTGAAGGCATGGTGATAGCTTCCAGGCTCTTCGACCTGGTAGCGATCAAGAGTCCGCGGTGAACCGGGATGGTCGTTGCGTTAGTCAACAATAAGCCTCAAGGGATTATGATGCGCTAAACCATATTCGTCAAAGTCACCGGGGATCAATAAATATTAAAGCGGGCGACTGCAGCCTGAGGCAGCAAATACATCCCCGCCAGATACTACTACGTGGATTCAGATGACCTGACCATTAAAAATTACGTAAGCGACCACACTTTTTGAGGAATGTGTCTGGTATGCGCAAGGGGTGGTCATCTAAGCAAATACACGGGCCTATTATTGGTCTATACTTGATAATCCGACCATATAAAATATTTAAAAATAAAAATAAAGGTGTTCTCTTAGTTTTTAACTAATATTAAATTAATTAGTTTTAAATTAGTTCTAAATCAGTTTATAATCAGTTTAAATTACTTTAATATTTTTAAGATATCTAATTAAAATCAGTTTGAAATCAATTCGCAATCAGTTTAAATTACTTTAATTTTTTTAAGATATTTTAAGTAGGTCGTCCAACCATCAGAATCCCAATTAGGTATAGTCTATGGTCGCTTACAAATATCTGATGGTCGGACGACCTGTAAACACCACTACTACTGCTACTACATCTATCCAAGTCTTTGCGCTATTCAAAGCCGAGTACCATTTTCAGGTCATAAACTCGCAATCAATGCACGCTGATGATATCTATAATAGAATTTAAATGTCATGCCCCAGAGCAAAGACACCCATAAAACGAACGACTCTCCAGAGGCAGCAGGATCTTTTACTTCTCCTTTCGATCCTTCTTCCTCTCTCTAATCCCCTGTGTCCAGCTCTCAGCTTCATCGATAGCATGCACAGGATTTTTCTTATGCAGAAGTAAATGTCCCTGGATCTCGGCGGGGGTGAATTCACCAGCAGGAACCGCATCGGCAAATTTCTCAGCGAGGTCTGCGATTTCTTCTTGGGTGTAGCTTTCGAAGAAGAGTCCTGCTGGTCTTGTTTTTGATGATGCGGATGGTGATGGCGAGTGTCGTGGTGACGGAGAAGGAGTATTCTTTTGTAAATGTACTGCAGCAGCAGCAGCAGGTGATGATGATCTGGGCATCTCACAATCCAGCGGGGCATAAATAGCCATGAAGAGATTCTTGATAGTCTCGCGATCAGAGTATCCAAACGCGATACTCAGATCTACTCTTCCAGGACGTAAAAGTGCGGGATCAAGTTTCTCAATATGATTTGTGGTCATGACCAGAATCCGGCCTTCGCTGGAGGCGACTCCGTCGATGATGTTGAGCAATGCAGAAAGTGAGATGCCTTTGTTTGCCGAATCGTCATTATTATTGCTGCTGTCGCTTGAATCTTCTGGTTGGGGGCTAGAACCGCTGTTGTTGCTGTCTGGGCTGTCGTCGTCGTCGCCGCCTTCAGGCTTCACTGGTCTGACAAGAGGGGTGTCACCGTTGTTAGTCTTATCGGCACGCTTGTTCGCGACGCCCGCTGCATCAACGTCTTCCAATAACACAATGCATCTCCGTGGCAGACTCTGGAACAGTGTCGCCAAGGACTCTTCGTTCAATGTTCTGGAATTCAAGCTGATAAGATAGATCTTGAGATGCATCGCACCGGCAGCCGCAAAACACAAGCTCGATTTACCCGTCCCCGGTGGGCCATAAAACATATACCCTCTCCGATAGGGAATACCCCGATTCGAATACCATCTCCTCGTTCTCGGGTGCAAATACTCCTTAATATCCGAGATAAACGCATCCTTTTGCGCATCATCCAACACCACCGTCGACAACGGCCTAGGAGGCCTAGCCATACACCTCGTCCAGTCATGATCCGCCGCCGAATCTCGCTGCGCACGATAAATAATCGTCTTGTCCCCATCGCGATCAACATACATGCGCTGCGCCTCTAGGAGCAGTTGCCGCAATACCTCCGGTTTGCGCCCAAAACAACTAAGGTACAGTTTCTCGGCGGGCATGCCCCATCCATAAGACCTCTTCTCGACTTGTTCGCGGCGGAGTTTGATGCGATATCCCTTGAACCAGAACCAGTGGATACCCTCAGCGGGGGTTATCCGGAGGGGTTTGATCTTATCTCTGTTTACACGCCGGGACCAGTAGGAGTCGAAGTCGTTGGAGGCGTCGGCAAAATCTTTTTCGTCCTTGTCTATGTCAGATTCGTCGTCGCTGTCCCCGTCGTTGTCCTCGCTGTCTGAGTAGTAGGCATTTGCGCGAGTCTTCGTACTGGCCACTGACCTCGTGGATTTGCGCGAAAATCCCTGACGAGAAACCCAGTACATCAGATAATTGAATACCTCGTCGTCCATGCGGACTTCGATAGTAGACGTGAAATAGCTCTGGATATTTTCAATGACGGTTTCAACTCTTAGACGGATAGTTGCTGCCACCGTTGCTAGGAGAAATACTAGTGAAATATATGCGCTGATATCTAAATGAAGATATTTAGAGAACAAGACGGAGATGATTGAGAAACCGGGGAAGAAGGTCTCCAGCACGGGGAGGGTTGTTGATAGAGGTGTCGGCGATGTTTGCGTTGTAGTCGTATTTTGGTTGATTTCTAAAAGAGACGCCATCTTGTCAACCTGCATCTGCTGAAGCGTAGTTATAGATTGCAGGTGAAAGAGTATGGTGTGGTGCCAGCAGGTTGAAAAGAGCAACCACGCCCGTTAGATGAGAAACAGTAGATGAAGTTGAAAAATAATTTCCCAACACCAGGACAGACTTGCCTTATTTATACCTCACTAGATACATGAAAAATCGAACTTGGTGCGTGCATGTTGTTGTACAAACGAAACAGGTCTCAGTCAGCCTCATACTAGCTGCGTTGTTGCCTGAGACTATTTAGCCCTAAGAGGGCCCGTTCGGGGTCTGGATTCGGTATATCGTCGGGCGTACTCCGTACCTAGTCCACAAGCCTCAATAACGGCATATTGAGCAAGTGGACACAAACAGTATGACGAGGTAGTCATCTTTGTGGCCCCGTGAATTCTTTTGTTTTACTAATTTTGGCCTTGATTATTGTGGCGATTGTGGCACAATCTAGCTGTAGTGTACTAACCAACCAACCAACATAATAATTGTGGATTACGTTAACTAAGTTAGGCAGCGTTCTCTGGCTGACTAATACATGCCTGCGGCACGTGACTTGACAGACTTGTTGGAAAATATTCACGTGATCCGGAACGTCACAACACCCTATACAAAGCATTACCAGAAAGCCCCACTAAGGGGATCTCCTTTTTGGTCGAAGTGGTATTTTGTTCCGATAAGACTACGGCCGCCAATAGCAGCACCCGCGGGTGCTGACTAAGAATGTCGAAAAAACCCCAGCGTCTGGAGAGAAGAGATGTGGGTCAGTCATGGGACCCCACTTCGCGTCATATTGATTATACTTGCCTCCCTTTTCTTTTTTCATCTCTCATTACCGCATCATCTTATTCAGAATGAAACTGTTCTGGTCACGAAAGAAATCATCGCAGACTGGGCAGCAGGGACCTGCTAAAGATTGGCCAGATCAGGCAGACAATGAACTCGCCCAGATAGATCATGCAAGTAACGTGTTTTCGGAGTACCTTTGCAATCTCTGGAAGTATCTTCTCAGGTACGATGATCAAAGTGACCAGAAACTTGCTTTGAAGGACCTCGAAAAGCTTGGAATCAGACACGAAAGCTTGGACCTGGATAGCCATGGCACGGTCTTGACTGTTTGTCTCGACAAAGATTCAGCCAGCAAGTCTGACTACTTTACACCAATGGAACTGGCGGAATTCAAGACTTATTCCATTGATATGGACGATGCCGAGACAAAAATATTCGAGAAACAGTATCTGTGTTCCTGGGCTGGCGAGACTGCGAGTGGTCATGATAACATAGACACTGCTGGCGAATTATGCACCATGTTGACAGTCAGCTTTCAAGATTTAACAATGAAGAAAGAAGTGGGCGAGAAGAAATCTACCTACTTCGAAGAACTGACAAACTGGAGAGAGATGTAAGCGATCCAAAAGTTTTTTCTAAAGCTTTCATGATTAGTGCTAATCAATCCGTGACTATCATAGCGATCATGACAAGGCATTCCACTATCGCGCGTATGACGTGGCTATGTTTTGGGAGGGCAAGTGCAAAATTGCAATACCTGAATATGTTTGGGCTGCTGAAAACAAGCCACATATGATGGTCACTATCGCGCATGAGTACGCAGGCAATGATGATAGTCTTCTCGTTAATGAGATTCGAGTCATTACTGCACTCATGATTGTCCGACTCAACAACAACTCATTTCCAGACGAAAACGTGGTTCCTGTGCTAGCATTCTCTTTTACAAGTAACGGACAGGGCAGGATTCTACAAGCTTATATGGATGGCAAAAGCCTAGTGATCCGAAAGAGTGACTTCCTCAACTTCAGTGGCAGACGCGATGCTTCCTTCAATATTTTTCTTCGACACATGGTCTGCGACTTACAGGGTACGACCAAAATTCTAGAACTTCCGGAGATAGATCATGACTTCTCTGGGTAGGTGATGTGGCCTCGAGATAATGTGCATGACATAGGCTTTGATATAGCTGGCCCATGCATGTCCGGTGCCATGGCTCAATTTAATGATGAAGAGAAGTTTGTATGTTTTTTTTTCCTACACTGAAACTATTATCAAAGACTGACGTTTAGTAGGAGAAATCTTGGCATCCTTGTGTATTGTATGGGACTATCTGCGTTTATGCCAATTTCTCGCATAATCAACATCTTCGCAAAATCACCGTTCTCAACAACGTGAAGTCTCGGGCTAGCTTGTCCCAAGATTGTGATATTGTGGCTGCGAAGTGGGAGTATCGCGAATTGAAACGAATCATGCTTAACACTCTCTGGCGTGAGATGGGAAATTATCCCGTGGCCGAACTTGATCGCGTCACTCGGATCTCGACTTTGGTAACGGCCTAATGTCTTCTTGTTAGTTGCAATTACTGATAACTCCATTTCCAGAACGCCTATCGCGAAGCCCGATATGCTCTTGTGGAGATCGACAAGTTCTTAGTATCGCATCAAATTGAAGTCTCCATCGACGACTTCAACGAAGATCTTACCAGATACACACTCGACCCTCCGAAGCGCTCAAAAGTCGGCCATCTCCACCGATGGGGCTTTTTGGAAGCTGAGCCCGACGAATCTACGTTTACAGTGACAGTTCCGCCGCGTGTAAGATCTCTTCTCGACGAGAATCAATTGCCCGGGTCCTTGAAACGTCGTCGCTCGACATCGCTCGGCTTAGAAGCGAAGTTTTCGTCTGGTGAGCTTGTCTCATCTGGAATTTTCACTGCCTGTGACTTCTTTCTAAAAATTTTGTGATAGTAGTGTCTACTTCTTCCGCGTCGTTCCACCGGCTTCCCAGATGAGTGAAGGATAAGCCTAATGATCCCAAGGTCATGTTGGTAAGATCGATCCTTATCCAGTGGTTCTCATGCTTTCGCTGGCTTCATTTAACAAGCCATGGTCCCTATGGTTGTACTCCTCACTTCAGTGACCTGATTATTTCCATGTTTTCCTTGCTTCTTTGCAACAGCTTAGGTAGCTATTAGCCATACAATACTCTGCTAGTTCCCAAAACCACAATTTCCATATGATTTGAGCTCTACTTGCTACAACCAACTGAGACTAAATCCATCTTCGGTTTATCTTGACAGCACTCTCCATACGACATCGTGAATCAACTCTTTTCATACTTCTCCTTTTACCCTATTAACATGAGCTTGAACATAGTCTTGAAAAAGGACCTAATTTGTCTATCGATGGTAGCATTCACATCCACGCGGGAGTGTTTGAAAATGGGTTCTCTTCGTCTCGATACTAAATAGGCTTGTATATCACGCATGGGTTGATCAAGTTAAACTGGCCCTATTATCGGTTTCTCTTGGATCTTAAGTTCAAGTACGGGAGGGCAAAGTTCGAACTAGGTTTGGTCTTGTCATCTTGATCCATTGTGTGAAGTCCAAGCATTTTAGCTAGATGACTTGCTTGGCTGAGACTCAACTAAGTACAAGCAAAAGACATTCTTCGAAACTTATAGTATGTAATGAGAATGACTGCCTGCAGTATATTAAGAGAGTTAAAGCCTGGAGTTTTATCATTATCTTTAGCTATACTTAGGTATTTCCTGGTATAGTGATAGAAGTTCCTTTCTGCCTCCACCTTCTTAGGGGTGACTGTAGCGCTAAGCAAAGCAATTGAGTAGCTAAGACTTCTTATCTCTGATTAATAACTGGACTCCCAGCTTACTAAAAAACTAATAGTGGTTCACTATTGGCAACACAGCATGGACATATTTGAAATATGATTAATAACTAAAGGTTGAGTCAGTAAGAGGCCATAAGGGGAACTTAATATAATAGTATTAGAGTTAAAGATGTAATGCATACAAGACATGTAAGTTCATACTTTCAGATGCTGGCTGTCACGGTTCCAGCTGGCACTGTTGAACAGGCAAAGGTGGTGAGTTCCCACAACGCTGCGGGATCCCCTTCGGAGCTCAGGGAGCTGTCACAGCTCTCAGCTTCTTAAGTAGTTATACGCCGCCAATTTCGCTATAGTGGTTGTAATATTATAGGGCATAGAATAAGTTAATATTCTAATCGTACTAGTAATTGGCTTTTTATATAGAAATTGTATGTAGGTTTGAAAATTGGGATTTGAAATCAATATCGCGTATGCACTCGGGAAAAAATGATTTGCTTGGGGGGTGACGGCTTGCTTGTGGATTACGTTACGTGACAATGAGAGCAACCTGTCCTACGGCCGAGCGAAGACGGTTTCAAAATTGTCTGACATACCTAGGGTTACCTAACCGAACTTTGAACCATATCCATAAGCATGTTTAAAATGAGGGTTCGGAGGGCTTCAAGATGATACAACGTTATTCTAATATGAAAGGAAAAATACAATTTGATTTCTTTATTCTACCTACTCCTGACATAGGTCCTTCGATCCATTTTCTAGGCAGCATTCTTTGCCACCAACATAATGGCCACAATAACGTTGGAAAGGTCCCTCATATCCTTCTGTTTCGATATCTTATACGGTCCGTAAGTTCTCATTGTCAAGAACGCATTGTCCGTAACATTGCCCGTCTTTAGATACTCGAGATAATCTGGGTGACACTTGGCGAGGCTGAGGTAGATGCTAATGTAATCTTGGGAGACCAGTAATCGACTGCATCGTATATCGTTAGAGAGGAAATATTTTAACAGGGGAAGATAGACTCACTATCCGTTCAGCATGGGAAGGCTATCAGCATTGGTCAGGAACCAGCCTACCATCTCTACACATTCCTGCATAATGATATCGTTGCCCTTAACACGTCTTGCCATTTTTTTTAGCTTCGACAATTGCGAGGATCTTTCTATCCGATTTAGAGTGCAGAGCGCCATCTGTCCAGGTGTTGAACTCTCCATTATCAAACTTGGCTTGAAAATGCACGCGATTGAGACTCCATCGCCCCGAAGCACCACTGACGATCCCGGCAATTTCTTGAAGGAGCAAAATTATTCCTGTGTTGGGAACGGCCTCGTCTCTGGTTTCCATGCTACCCTCGTCAACCGACTCATCAGAGTCCTGAGACGATGCCGATGAGTCATCTCTGACAGGAGATTTGTCTCTCATTTTCCTGAACGTTCCACGAAGTGTCTCGAATTTCGTTCGCTTCGAATTATTGTTATCGGGCGAATTCCTGGCTGTCGTGCTCCGTAGTGTTCGCTTGAGTGTCGCCTCTCTACCCTGAGTGTCCCACATGCCCATAGTCTCTTCTTGAAACCTTCTTGCCGGTCTGAGTGATCCTGGGTAGTATATATCGCTTTTAGGAATATCGTCAATTTCGGTAGTGGTTGGAACCCATCTCAGATACGCCTGGAATTCTTCTGATTGACTAACCAGCTGTACAGCATTGTTCCAGACGCTGTTCAGCCCGTACACATCCAGGGAGTCGCGCAATTCAGAGGGCTTTCCCTGCCTGGGACAAAGTACTCGCAAGGCCAGAAATCGTCTTTGTGTGACCTGGCTCCCCGATCCCAGGTATCCTTGGTCAAGATCGTGAATGGTTTTTACTCCAGCCTTTGTTAGAAGCTTGCGTAGCTGTCCGAGGGTCCGCGGTATCTCAAACCCTTGAACATCAGTTTTCGACTTGGGCAGGAGCTCTTTTTTTGCCATGTTGACGATATTGCAAAAGTCGAATGCGTAGGTCGATACCTAAATAATCTGGAGGGTAACAGAGGTGTAGATGACAGCTTTAGGAAGTTTTGAAAAGAGACGATGCAAGATGGAAGATTTGAGTGAGCAGTGGGAAGAAGAAGAATATTCAAGACTCACATGTTTCACATGGAAAAACCTGTTGTTGTTGTTGTTTTTTTCCCACCTCAGGGCGTCCATTTCAGTCTTTCCTTTTTCGTCCGTTTGTAGTGGAGCCATATCAAAATGCTATCTACAGGGTCACTTGTGGATAACTATTCATGGTCCCTTTCTGATTCAGATCATGAAAAGCCAAAATGCACACACATGTGGATGCATGTTTCTACCATTCCTTGGAATTATAGAGTTGACATCTATAGGCAACTAGAACCCCTTTTTTTATGCATCCCTTGGCAAATAAGCACATGAAAGTGTAATAAACCTGACTAGATACCGATATACAAAACTGGTCGAGATGTAGTCTCCTAGTCAATGCTTGAGGCAACATCATAGCTTAACGTTCCTTCCTCGTGCTCAGTGCGAGGGTTGCAACCTAGATTTCTCCAATGGAGGAAAAAAGAGGAGGATTGGGGGCAAGGTCTGCTGTCGACCCTGTCACCGGTTCTACGAGAGATACGACAGATTTCCCAACTCGGATGAGCTCTAAGTCTCATCGCATTTCATGCGAATCGTGAAGGAAGATTCGTTCATTATATATGAAAATGTTTTATGATGTATGTCATGTAACTTTCTTTCTGTTATCTAGAAGAATGTCCTACCATGTATGCTATTCAATTTCGTATGTTTCCATACCTATTCAGAATCTCTTACAATGTTACATGGTATAGATTTCTAGTATTCAATATGCTCTCCGATGTGTTTCGATGTAAGATGAGATTTTGATTTTGTTTGAACTAGCTAAAATACTAAACATAGGCTCAATTTGATTCCAAAATAAATCCGATGGTCACAAGATAAATGGAAGTAGAAACAGAAACGGTCTTAAGATTCATCAAACCCCTCATCTCGAACTTTTTCAACGAATGACCGTTGGATTGCCTTGATAATAGCAACATCATCAGTAATATTGTCTGGATGCACAGATTCGTTCGTTAAGACCTAATTGGTACAGCGCTCCAGTTTGGATCACCAGAGATCCAAATGTCCTCGATATTCTTCATCACCAGTTTGAACTTGTCGGGGTTCAAGTCACATGGCGTACTATAGCTCAGACAGTAAGCGTTGAACAGGAATTGACAGGATTATATTACGGCTATCCTTGATATCTTTCAATTCTTCGTCGGAATGCTTTTGTTGCTCCTTGAGTTCCCCCACTTGTTTATGGAGGTCTTGTAGAAGTTCAATAAGGTTATGCCCTTCACGATTCCCAATGCGTCTCGACTCCGGCTCCATTGCTATTTAGTCTGCTGGGAAAAATAATTTGAGAAAGTTTTCGAGCTCTTGCTTATTTGTAGGGTCTGATCGAAGCTGACTGGGTAGGGAAACTGGCATGGTTTTATAGTGAGTTGCAGACCACTCCTCGTTGTTCTTATACTTTGTTAGTAACGTTTCAAGAAAGAGTATTAATAGGTATCGAGATCTTTACCTCTCCAACACCGACTTTTCTCCTCTTTTGAGGCGGTCCATCTTCATTCCCTGCGGCAGCTTGATCTGTACACCAAGTCATTGTTTCAGAGTCGGTGACTCAGTAGCTCGGATTCCTCGTCCTTGTACTTGTCTTTAAAGGATCGAAAGGATGTTTTAGGAGCGTTGCTGGATTTCAGGTCTCATTGAATCATGGTTGGGAAATGAAACTCTGGATCTCTGAGTTTGGCAAGTCTATGAATTTATAGATACGCGTGGGATTGGCTTTCCCCTTCAAAGGATAAGAGGAGGTATAGTACTTTATTCTGATAGTTTTAAGAATTGCTAAGACAAATTTCTCCAAGTTTCATCTTCTGCTGATGTGAGATTCTTTTGAATGCCGTTATATTGCACAAAGAGGTTCTTTGACGCCTTTGATGCATGCAGTATAAAGCTATTGAAGTATAAAGATGTATAGACCAGTAATGGGGCCAGTTTATTACATGTAACATATATCCACTTCTTCATAGCTGTTTGACACAAGTCACTTGAATATTTCCTTTTTTGGATTCTTAGGGCAAGGGACGATTCTGCCTGGACTAGTCTCTGCAGCTAGCCAATCAGGGAGCTCCGTCAGCTCAATCTCTTTGTCTCTTCATCACATCATTCATCATGAAGTTATAATCAAGTAGCAGCTTCATTCGAGTGAGGACCAGAACTATCTTTTTGTTTCTCTGTTCTACATACGTGTTCAGAATGAGTCAGTTGGACGGATATACAGTATATGATTATAAGAAGTGGGTATAATATGGGTTTTCCAAGGCAAGTGGATCTGAATCTGTACGTGGCCCTTGTCAGCCCTAGATGTACCTAACTAACCATCCTGGCCTGGTCTGATGATTGACATTCTCAGCCTCACGCGGGGTGTTAGATTCCTCAAATTACCAGGCTTGCGACAATAATCTTCTCTCTCCACTGTCCATAAGTATACTAGCGTCGGCACGGAATAGCGTAGGACTCAGCCATCCTATAATTGTCATTCTTTGAGGCTGCTGACTGGCCGACGCTCTATTGATTTCCAGCGAAACCTAAAGGGGGGATCATCTTCCTTGAAGGCAGAATTTCTGCGGCTACCAACCATGAAAACATCGACTAGGTTTACACGCTACACAGCTAGCAAATCTTCAACAGTTTACCGTACTTCAAAAGTCGACCCTTTTCCACTTTACAACCCTTGTTCACGTATACGTCTAACGAGCTCAGCAAGCACGCAGCAACCATATACGGATTTCTTCCGATACACAAGCGGTCGCTGGCTTTGGGACGAAGAACAGCAGCTTCGCGATCGTTTTTCTCCATTTAATGTATCCGAACTCCAGAAGGTTGCTGCAACCAGCGTTGGAGCGAACAAATGCGTTGCAATCACCAAACTAGCGGAAGGCTCGTTCAACAAGACTTTCAGGCTTACGATGGACAACGGAAGAGTCGCGATCGCAAGGATTCCTCATCCCATTGCAGGGCCCCAGCACTACACAACAGCCTCAGAAGTCGCAACGATGGACTTTGTAAGAATATTACGTTGTTCCTCGGATTTTGAGATTGATAAATTCTAACACGATGACAGACTCGCAGCGTCCTAGAAATCCCAGTCCCCCGGGTATATGCTTGGAGCGCAGATAGGAATAATCCTGTTGGGTCCGAATACATCATTATGGAGGAAGCTCCTGGAGTAAAGTTAGAAGATAAATGGAGTGACCTTTCTTTGGAACAAAAGATAGCAATCATGAAAGACCTTGTTTCGCTGGAGAAAAAATTGATTTCCGTATCTTTTAACAGGTCTGGCATTATATCAAACTCTGACCTCATTCCCAATCACTTACTAACCAGGGTTTTAGTTACGGCAATCTGTACTATGCTAGCGAAGCTATCCCAGGTGGTGTGGTAGCTGAAGTCTTTGGCGATGTGCCGCCAGAAGTCAAAAACACGGTGATGCGTCGCTTTGTTATCGGTCCAGTAGTCGAGAGAGGCTATTGGAACAAAGAACGCGCAACGATGAATATAGACCGCGGGCCCTGTAGGTCCTTCTTCTTCCTTATTTTAGAGTTACTTTCTCATTCCTCGAAGGGAAACAGCCACAAGACTTCGCTGTCTCACTAGCTCGTCGGGAGCTAGAATGGATAAAGCAGTATGCGATTCCCAAATCATCACAGGATGATGACCCTTTGGTGACTTCTGCAACACAAAATTCTCCCGAAAGTCACATTTCACTGCTTCAGAAGTACCTGAAAGTTGTTCCATATCTCCTTCCAGACGATGCTGCTGTTGTTGCGTCTCATCTATGGCATACGGATCTCCATTCAGGAAATATCTTCGTTGATACCGGTAAGGGCCGTATCTGTAGTGTGATAGACTGGCAAGGAACCTGGGCGGCGCCTTTGATACTACAGGCACGCCATCCACGGCTAGTTGATTATCATGGGGACATTATTTTGAAGGCTCCCGCGAACTTCAAGGACCTTGAACCGGATGAGAAAGATAGAATAAAGGCACAAATGAGCAGTTCTATAATTCTTTACCTCTACGAACAGCAGATTGCCAAGGAAGTTCCTCTCTTGGACAAAGTTCTCCGCTTTGATCACGGTAGAACAAGGTGCGAGCCTATACATTTCGTCGGCGACACCACCTGGGATGATGATGATGATATTTTGCCCTTGAGGGAATCCTTGATCCGAATAGAGAAGTAAGTTTTAGTTCAGATATCCTAACATTCTCGAAATGCTAGTCTAATCTCCCCCTGCCAGATATTGGGACGAACTAGGATTCAGATTCCCATGTCCGATCCATTTTACGGAGGATGAGCTTCGTATTCACGCAGAGGAAGGTAAAGAATGGAACGATGTCCAAGATTTCTGGAATTCTGTTGCGGATATTATATCTAGGGATGGATGGACACCTAACCATCTTTATGATGATGCTGTTACGCTTTTTACAGAGTTAAGAGAAACCGGCCTGAAATCCATGCTAGGCAAGGAGAGGGAGGATTTCAAGAGGCAGACACAGTGGGTTGAAAAGATATAGCCCTCATCCCATTTCGTATGGCGCCAAGAGCCACAATTTTTATATTTCTTAGCCTGCTGTTTTTATGGCAAAAATTGCGTATACCCCTTATAATAACCCATTATTTTCCGCTATTGATGCGCAATAGAGCCGCTAGTTGGTGGGTTTTTGCATGTGATCATCTCGAATTAACGGAAGATTTCTGGGCTAAACTCAATCTGGCTGGCACACAAAGATACAATAAGAATTTATTAGGAAAAACACTATATTACTTAATAATCTATCTACACAGCTATTCAAAATAATTAATCCCTTTTATATATAAAAACACTAACAAAAATATCAACACAACATTCAAACAATAAAATCCAATATTTTCCCATTCCCCAAGAATATAGAATATCTCCTAATTCCATATATTTCCCCTAAAACATATCAGATTCTATGTCTTAACCACTATACTAATTTAATTAATATATCTAAATATCCAACATATCCCCCTAGAAATAAAAAATTTTAAAGCTTTTATTTCTACCCTTATTCACCTATATTAACTAATCCTTAATATTAACACCAATCAAGAAAAAGCTTACCATAGAGAATCTTAATAAAACTATTAGCTAGCATATACTTCATATTAACCTACTTAATTCATAAGCATTAAGCTTAAATCTCTTATCAAAGCTAATAATAATAAATATTAATATACTTAAAACTTATATAAAACTACACATCCTCACTAATTAATAATAAAATTATTTACTTATTATCACACTAAATATAGAACTCTTTATCTAGCTTATAGCCAATTAATCTAAATATTTATTTCTAAACTTAAAACCTTTTAGCAGCTTCTATAATAGCATATAACTTAACTTTAATAATTAATATAATAACTAAGCATTATTTTATAGCTCTTTAATTAATAAGATTATTATAAAACTACACTAAATATCTATTAAAGCTTATATAGTTATTATTATTATTAAATAAAACATCTAAGACATATATAAAAGCATCTATCCCTAAATTCTTTAGTAATAAATACTTAATAACTAGAAAATAAATATTATATAAATATTATATCAATTATCTAACATGCTAGAAATAGACAGGGCTCAGATTCTTAGTATACTTAGCTAGCTTATTAATAGACTTAGCTATATTAATACATATTATAATAACTATATATAAACCTAATCTAATATACTTTTAATAGAAATAAATCTTATAATTAATTATCTAGCTAGTTAAAGTCTTAATATTATCTAAGATAGAGATTTTAATAGAATTTATAACATTAATTCTAAATCTCTCTATTACTTAGATAATATAAGCATCTTAATAAAGCTAAATTTTCTATTATTATCTATCTCTAGTAATCTAAATATTAAGAAACTATTTAAATTTTTTTATTTTTTAAAGCTTATAAGTCTTTATAAGCCCTTTCTTAATATCTTTAAAATCTACTTATTATTTAGCCTTGTTATAAAATACTAAAATATTATTAATAAAAAATAATAGAAATATATTATTCTTTATAAATAAGCATTCCTTATCAGGAATTTATATAAATCTTAAATTAATAAATATTCTTATAAGCTTCTTCTATTATAATCTAGAACTTTTTTATAATCTATATAAAACTTATCTAAGTTTTATTATTTATTTCTACTCCTTAAAGCTATCTAGAAAGAAAGTATAAATTTTTTTATTAAGTTTACTATTAATAAAAGCATTCATAGTATTATATTATATAATTTTTAAATCAAATATAGTGGCTAAGGCTATAATTATTTTAAAATTTCTAGTAATTAATATAGTAACTTATATAGCTAGCTTACTAGAATCTTAAAGATCATTATATATATAAATTTAAGCTTTAAATTTAGAAAGCTTATTATGCTTATTAAATTTATATTTAAAAATCTATATTAATAGTAAAATCTATATATTTTAAGATATTAAAATAAATTTAAATATATCTTTCTTCTTTAGAGCTTTAAATTCGCTCTTTACAGCTTATATAAACTTATTTTTAAATTTATATTATAATATACTACTCTAATTCTTTAGCTCTAGTAGTAAAATTAGTGCTTTAATTAAATTTTTAAATTTTTTAATAGTAATTAGAAAATAATTTATTAATATTGAATCTTAAAGCAATTTTTATCTAGTAAATAATATATATATATATATATTTTCTTTCTCTTTTACTAGATAAAAAAGCTAACTCTAGGCTTAAAGCTTTTTTTAAAATTTTTTAGATATACTTTTCTATAAGAATATTAACCTCTAAGAAATCAGTACTAATTTTTTAAGAATAAAAGATATTTTAGTATTATAATAATTCCTAGCTTCTAATTAGCTCACTTACTAGGGCAATAATATTATTTAGTATTAATAAAGTAATTAGCAAAATAAGTAAATTAGAATTAATATTATTTTAATTATCTTATTTATTAATTTATTTATTATTTAATATAATTTAAGCATTCTAATTAATTAAATTATTATTTATTAAAAATTAAGATAGCTAATAATTTAGAATATTAATAATTCTATCACCAAATAAATTATTTCTTATCTTAATTCTCTTATCTAATTCCTCTTTCTTACTAATCATCTTTTCTTCTTTTTCAAGCTTCATCCCCCCAGCTAAGTTAATTTTTAACTATTTTACCAGAATTTTCTTATAATTATTATTTTTACCTATATCTTAAACTTTATTTTCTTAATCAGTATCTATTTCTTATATTAACTTATTAATTTAAGCTTTATTTTTAGCTAGAGAATCTGTGAGGCTCCAGGAACGACTCTACGCCTTACCTACAGGATTCAGGCTATCTATAATAGGCATGGAGTAATTATTAGGCTGTAAGGTATATAGCTTATAGGGCTATAGGATAACTATTAGGCTATAGAAGAAAAGAGCTAATATTATATATATATCTATATCTATGGTAAAATATTAGAAAGACTAATAATTAGTTTGAATACTATTAAATCTTTATATTTTTTAGCTATAATCTCTATTTGCTTACTTTTCTAATTAAATTCTTATATTCTAATTATTCTTTTTCTCTTAGAAAGAATTATTAGTAAGTATTAAAATAATAAAAATATAATTAATCTCTTTCTTTAGATACTAGCCTAATATTAACTTTTTTATTAATAAAAGAGATAATACTCTATTATATAATAATACTAAAATTAAATCATCTTAACCTTATAAAAAGCTATTTAATAAAGAATTAAAAAAAATAATTATAAATCCTATATCTATAGCTTTAATAAGACTAGTTTTAATAAATTATTCTTAATTAATATTAGAAAAACAAGCAGCAAATATAATTATAAAAGAATTATAAATAATAACTAAGTAACTTCACATCTAATAAAAAATATAAAAATTAATATAATAAATAATATAAAATTTAGTATAACTTTATATATCTAAAATTTATAAACTTATAAAAAAAAATGTAAGAATATTAATTTATTATATATAAAAAAAATATTCCTAAGATTTAAATTAATAGATAAATACTTTAAAAAATATTATATTAAATATAAAGAGTTTATTAGAAAAGTCAAACTTTATTTCTAGTAATATATAGAATAATATAAGATATATCTAAAATATATAATTATAAAAGTAGTAGAGAATTTAAATAAAATATAATTTCTCTAATTTAATATCTATATAAAGAAAAAAAAAGATATAAAGAAT